>VWZP01009979.1:520492-639270 GCA_013396995.1 Dicaeum eximium
AAAAAGAAGGGCAGGGAGGGAGGAAAGGACTAAACTCATTGACTCATTGGTGCTTGGCAAACACCTGAGAATTTTTTTCTTGAATGGAGGATTAGTGGGCATTAATCCTTCTTAAAGGCAGTGTATTCAGCTGATGCCCATGGGGAGCTGGTCCACTGTGACTATTGAGATGTACTGCCTCAGGAATACTTGACAACTGGCCTTGTCTAAGTGCCAGGATGCCTGTAGCCAAGCAGCAATGGGCCAGGCTTCCCCTTAAGAAAACCCTGGCACCTAGACCAGCAAGGAAAAATCTATTCCCTCTATGGCTCCAGAAACGATGCTGGGGCTCCAGTGTGCTTGAGTTACCCTCAAAAAACAGGCTCTCTTTGGAAGGACATGTATATCTGTCAGCATCTCATGTGTGGGATGCGCAAGCACAGGGCCTACAAGCACCAGGCAAACCTGGTAAGGATTTTCACAGGAGTTAACCTATATTAATATTTCATTCAATTTTCATCTCAGTTTTTTTAAGGTCTGGATTAGAATCACACAAACTAATGGCAAAGTTGGAGTAGCAACAAAATACAGAATTAAGCCTGTTTTTATTTTTTCTAATTGGACCAGGGAAGCAATATTGTGAATGTTCAGGGGGTTTTTAAAATAATCTCTCTGTGTTCAACTTCATCGAAGTTTAGTTTAAATATATTGCTTCCTCTTCCCCTTCAAGCCCAGATGGTGGTAATTTTTGTTCAATAAGACAGATGTGAAAATAATTCATTACCTGATGTAACACTGAAGGTTGAGGAAATGCATTTATGAATGCTTTAGGGAATTTGTTTACATGCACGCATTCATTGTCTGTTCTACCCAGACTGAAGGTCTTTTTTTTTTTTCCTAAACAAGACATTTTGGAGACATTTTGAAGGTTAATTTAGCATATCTCAAATGTCACCTAAACTCTGACTGATAAAATTGATCTAATTTCTTTTCCACCCTCCACCACAACAAATTCTTAGCAACTTATTCACTTAAAAATTCAGTGGGTCACAGTCTCTGCAAATTGCAGACATATAGAAGCACGAGTAGAACCCTTGGTTGTGATGGAATAAATCCCACTTCCTTGTTTCCCTTTGGTTTCTTCTTCATTATTTCCATGGAAGATAACAACAGGGCAGACAGTTCCACCTACATCTCCATGCACTTACAGACAAGGGTACTGAGAAAGAAGGGATCGGCATACTGTAACAGCATTTTGGATGACAGCCTGTTAGACCTTAGGACAGCAGCTCTCCATGGAGTTTGAAGCCAAAGGGTTTTCTCACAGCTGTTGAAGCCAGTCTGAATCTAAGGTGTCACGTCCATCAGGCTGTCTGGAAGAAAGCTTTATTCTTGTTAGGGTTCTTCTTAGCCAGATCATTTCTGAGAACCACTAGCTTGCTGGAAGGTGGTGGGCACATGCTTGTGGAGGACAGAGGGAGGTCAAACTGCAGCAACCCTGACAGATCAAATCTGCACCAGGATCACTGAAAGGGTGCACATATCCATGTGCAAAATTGCCCGCATACTGTCAAGCCTGATGAGACACCTTTGATTGACAGAAAACTGGGGGCACCAGTAGCAAACTCTTCACACTACACAGATTCCTGCCTTCCTCCCACACAGGGTGCTCCTGCTACATTTAACCCTGTAGAAGCACCAAATGAACAAAGATACGGGTGGTCCAGGTAAGACCTGTCTCTGGCTAGCCTGCATGTTGACATTTTTATATTATTTGAAAGTTGACATAAATATCTAGATTTGTTAGGCTGCAAATTGAACTTTACCTGAACTCTATGGTTATGTTGTGTAAGTCAAAGATGGATTAAGTGAAATCTGGAGCTAACAGTTTGAACATTAATAATGGTTAGAACAGACAAAGCTAGCAGCTGAAATATTCTTAAAAATTAATAGCTAGAGTGGAGAGCCCCCAGGTCATGGTATACGAACTCTAACAGGCACATTACAACACTGACTGCAGAATCAGCTGAAACTCTCACCAAATCTGACCCAAGGGAGTATGAAGACAACAACATTGCAACATTTGGTAACAAAACAGGGAACAAACAAAGAGTGACAACACTTCAGACTGTAATTTATCTGATTGTCCATATTGTCACATGAAGGATGAGGAGTTCAAATTGTAAGGGTGTAATTGCCCAGAGATTTCTCTGTTTGGGATCCCTCTTTAGAGGCACCTGGCTCAAGCCACCAGAGACTGTGATCTGTGTCTTGGTCTGTGTCAAAAAGGTATCTAGTGCGGATGAGAGCCTAGTGACAAAATTTCTCTAACATTGCAAGACAAAGGCAGAGTCAGGCCCCAGTGCCACTTCAGACTTCCCCAAAGTGAGCCTCTCACTTCGTGCAGGGTGCATCTATCACCATACCAGGGCACAAGACACCAGCTGGTGGGTGTATTGCTCTGACCTACCCAGAACTTCCCACCACAGCTCCTGAGGAATGAATTAATTGCTGACAAACCGACACTGAGGATGGGGAGGTTTGGTCCAATGACTTGTGAAACCACTGATCCCCTCTATATATGCTTGCCATAGTACATCTTCAGTAGTCCAAAAACAGCAGGTCATCACCATTGCAAGAAGAGTCAGACCTACCAGGCTACACAGTGACCTTGAGCTGACCTCTTCATCAGTCAGTACAGAGTGGCAGGAAAGATGAAATGAAGTTGCTTTCCCAACATGTCAGCATCCATCCAAAGGTGTACTCAAGTAAGCTGGCCTGAAACAGATGTGGGCAGATGGTCAAACTCCAAGTTTCAGTTATTTATACATTTATCAAAAAAACTCAATTCTCTCAACTGTTCCTATAGCAAAATCCCAAACAATATTTCTTTTGCTACTGAATATGACTTTGTTTTATTTGGAAATACGAACCACAATGGGCAAACTCTGAAACACCAGAGTGAAACAATAGCTGGATGAAAGGAAGGAAAGCATTCAAAGTTACCAGAAGAAAAACTGCAATTTTCCAATCAGCTCACGAACAGCGGTTCACTGACACTCTGACAACTAGAGCTTCAATCAGCTTGCCAAGTCTATTTAATCTAATTTACTGATGAGATCAGGCCAAGCCTTCCTGTTCATCCTGTTCCTTGATCTAAAGCTAACCACACATATTGCTGTAGCTTGTGCCATCCACACCTGTACCCTTGGGACTCTCCAAGAACAAGTGTGCATACGATGCCTGTTGCCCTTCGGTGGTAGCACAGAAAAATCCTTTTTTTACAAGTCAGTGCTAGTCTAAGCAGACCAAATGAATTACCCCAAACGCAACAGTGATTAAAGAGCCTTACCATGGTGCAACTTTATAGAGAAGGAGGCTGATATTTTCTCTGTAACTATAATTACACAAAAGGCATGTAAAGCAGTAACATAATTACTCAGCCCACACTGTAGCTCTGCCTTGGAATTGCACAAAATTGATAGAAAGAAAACAACAAGTAAAGGGTCACAGCAACACATGCCGTTTCCAGGTGAGATACAGTCAGTTACTGCATTAAAGACTAACAAGACAGGCCTAGAAAGAGAATTTGCCATGAGTAGGTCAGACCCTGGAAGATTTGGATCTGTGACATTCCTCTCCCAGATGGGAAAATGAGTTTGAGTTTGGTAGCTCAAAACTCCCACAACCCTTGTTTAACCCAATACAAATGATGGCAATGTGGTTTATCCCCTGCTCACCTGCTCTCCTCATCTGCCAGGCAAGGAGGGAGAAGAGGAAGGAGCATGAGCACATTTCCAAGAGGATGGCATTGCTCCTTGCTGGCTGCATTTTTCAAAGCAAGCCAGACACTGCCCTTCCATACATTGGATCAATATAGCACCAGTAGAACTCTCATTCAGATGGAAATGCAACTTTGTCCCACCAGTTACCCTTTCTACAAAAGGTCAGGCTACCATCTGTCCAACCCCATCTTCCTCCATTCCCTGGGACATTTCCTTCAGGGGGATAAGGTTTAAGAGTAGGGACACTCCTTCAATATGGTGGCATGAAACTAACTGTGTTGTCTGTAATATCACTGATGCCAAAAACACATTTAGGTGTGTATTTGAATGGAGACAGGCTGAGCACCAAAATGCAAGTTCAGTCCAGGTACTGAACACTGAGTTGCCTGCACTGGGGGAGCCCTTACTTCTCCCTCACCCTTCCAGCCCCCCATCCACAGCACACTCTATGCCCATGGCTAAACATCTCCCAGAAAGTAAGGAAACCCCTAATATTGCTAATCTGAGACCAGAAGCACAAAAGCAAGAGCAGGGACACTTCAGGGAACTCACTAAGAGGCTCCAGGCAGGGCTGAAGGAAAATGGTGCCAACCACACATCTACAGAAAATCCTATCAGCCTTCTCTGCAAGCTACAGCAGCTATTTTTGCTTTGCCACATAGACTGCGATTTGCACAGAATGCTCAGAATTTCCCCCTCAGCTTTCTTTAGGACAGGAATGGACTTTACCAGGGATGGTTTGTTGAGCTTGCACAGTCACCAGTGTTAATGAAAAGCATCCAGAAAGGGCCACTGTCCAGACTGATACATCTTAATCCACAGACAAAGAGGGTCAGTTCCACCACAGCTCAGATTCCTCAGCTGGAAGTGAGTCCAGAACAACATGAGCAGAAGCATGGCTGTAAGAAGCAGATTTCTTTACTGAACTTTAATGATTAGATATATTTCTTAAGCAATTTTTGACCTTCTAAAAACGTCATTTTTATTCATTCAAGCAATTTGCAACATGAAAGTTTAAATATTTTTTGGGGGAATCCTCTGTCCTTTTCAAAATGCCGTTATATTCATCAAGACACACATATTTGTTATTTATATACCTCTTTTTAATTCTGTTTTACTGTAGAAGTGAAAGCAAAGTTCATGACCTTTAACTACACTTTGAATTCCTCTTTACTTGCATTGCCTCAAGAATTTACATCACACTGAGCTTGCTGCAAGGCTCTGAGGCTGTTTCTTTACCTTCTTTGAAATATGCTTGTTAGGAGGTAGGAACCAGGGCTGTGCTTCCCAGCCCCCTCGCAGTTCAGACAAGAGCCCCACGCTCCTGCAATGTCGCCAGCTCTTCTCTGGGCTGCAGGAGGTGAGGGCCCCTTAGGATGCCTGGGCATCTCCCTGCTCTCCCTCACACTGGCAGAGCAGTAATTCGGATCTCTGCTCTCCCTCACACCGCCAGAGCAGTGTTAGGGATGCCAATACCGCTGTACAGATGCACACGAGGTGGTTTTTCATCTGACTGGGCAGGGTACCAAGACCGCCGCAACTCAGAGGCGTATCTGCCTAAACATTCAGGGCCAGCGCTGCTGCAGCTACTTTGCCTTTGTCATTTGAGCTACTGAGATGAAAGCTTTACGCCTCTGCTTTTATGCCAGCTACAACCTTTAAATCCCTGCCTGCAGAGCTGATACGCTCCCAGCCCTTTGCCAGTCCTGTCCTTATTTGTACACAGGCAGCAGCACCACGTCAAGGAGCATCAGTGCTGCAGGTTTCAGGCTCACTCCTTGTTCATAGCTGTAAGCCAGCACTTTAAAAAAGAGAGTGTTTAAATCAGCCTAAATCCAAAGGAAAACAACTATTTCCAGAATGGAAAAATTCCATTATTTTTGCATTTCCATTTAAAGTGAGAATTCTTTTCTGGGTTTTATATTAGCATTTCATCTAGTTATACAGCTTACAAAGGATAAAATATTGACATTGACTGAAATTACCTATGTTTCTGCAGTTACCTGAGCAAAAACATATGGAGAATATGTAAAGACAAGAAAAGCAATTTTCTAGAGCTCTGACATACTGAATTTATACAGATAACAGCATATGAAGCATTGAGCTAAAAGCAAATCCCAGCCACTTTGGACCATGACTAAGTATCCTTGGATTGAATTTGATGATGCGCATTCTCTCAGTGCAGTGTTTCCAAATTCCTTGCTGCTGCTGAGCTTCTTTCCCAGTCAATTAGCAGATGCTACACTGTGCTGCCAGCTAACAAACTGATCTCAGTTAGCAAATAAACAGTCTTTCAACCAGACAACTGTAATTCAGGTCTTCTAGGTGCCAGGTATCCTGGATGTGCAAGATTCCAGAAACTCCTTCAGGCCTTTGCATAATAGGAGGGCACTGATCTGTCCCACTCCATATGGGCTGCTACTGGGTACTGAGTCATGTTCAACACATCAGTCATTATTTTTTCAGCACTTCAGTGTCTGGGACAACAACTGCTAAAATCTTACAGCTCTGTACTAGGGAGGTTTATCTTGGATACCAGGATAAATTTCTCCACCAGAAGGGTTGTCAAGCACTGGAACAGACTGCCCAAGGAAGTGGTTGAGTCACCATCTCCAGAGATATTTAGAAAAGGCATAGCTGTGGTGCTTAAGGACATGCTTTAGAGGTGGACTGGCAGTGCTAGATTAGTGGTTGGACTCAATGATATTAAAGTTCTTTTTCAACCAAAAAAGGATTCTATGATTCTAAAACACTTTTGCCCCAGGATAGACACAGCTAACCAGTGCCAGGATGATACAGGTCCTTCTGGGTGATACAGGTGGCACCTACCTACAGCACTACAAAGCCTGCTTGCTTTGTTCAACACAACCATAACCAAAAGACTTATTCCCATACTTCCTAGCAATTATCTCCTGACCTCTCTCCAAATCTCTGGCTGTTTGAGCTGAAGACCGGAAATTTTCCACTCTCATATTTGGCGCAGTTCAATCACTTTATATTTTATTCTGGATTTTCATACCTATGTCAGTGTTAGCTGTTGACAACACATGAGATGGCATAATGTTGTTCTCCCATCCCCCTTTTTAGCCATTTCTGCAGTCTGAGCCTTTCTTTTACATATCACACAGTTGTTTTCTTTTCTTTATATCTGAGGAACAGGAGGGGGGATACTAAATAAATAACAAAACTTTTACCTTAGACAGGGTATCTCAGATACAGCTCCACCCTACAATTAAAGCTCATTCCCTCCACCTGTGCATGCACACTCAGGCTGGTGACAGCTCAGGTGATGACTGCTATGTAGATTATTTATCATGCACCTCTCTGTCCCCTCTTAATCAAAACAATACGAATATAAGCTTGAACAAGTGTCATGAAACATCCAAAAATTTATAAATTATGGAAAAAAAAATCTTTTGCTTTAATATGGAGTTTCTCTCCTTATAACAGGAGAGCTCTCAAGCAGAGCTGGTGAGGTATTCAGCTGTGGTCAGTTCTCTACCCAGGACACATTCACAACCTCACAGTGCTTATCTTCACAGATGCTGAACTTCAACAACAAAACCAGTCCTCACTTTTCACAATTTCAGGCTTCAGAGTGTGACTTTGTAACATACAGCAAGTGTCACAGAGGGCTTGCTAAAGGTTTTCCAGCGTGCATGTTTCCTTCACCTTCATCTCTCAGCTGTTGGCTGCATATACCCACACATAATTTGCACAAGCACTTTAAATTAGCTTTAATTTCAGCAACACCAAGTATTACCTTAAGCTGTTTCCTATATCCTGTTCCCCATAAAACTGCATGAATGCCTCAGCTAACCAAAGGAGAGGGTGAAGGTGGAGAGCCAGCAGACTGTGCTTTCTGGCAGTAACAGCATTTTGTGGAGCTGCTGACATTGGCTTTGTACTTGGCAGGCAGCCTTTCAAGCTGTCAAAGCTTTCCAAAACAATGGTCTGGTAAAATGTACTCTGAGGACAAAGCATTGTGAGGCTTACATGGATGAAAACTCTGATCCAGTGTTGTGCCTATCAGAAATCCACTATTCACATGCCCTTGGACCATACAGCACACATGTGTATGCCTGGACCCTGGAAAACTCACAAATGTGTCAAAGTTAATCCCTTCAAAACTAGCACAAGCCAAAATTAAGGCTGGGTGTGACAGTTAATTTATTAATTCTTTCTACATATGGACATATATTATAGAACAAAATTACTACCACAAAGTATATTTGATTTATACAGCACATGAAATAGGCTACCCTGATTAATTCTATTTCATTAGTTTACCTTAACCCAAATGTTGAGTGCATGGCCACACACCTTCTTTACTCCATACTTTTCAGATGTGCTGCCTTAGATTTCTTTTTCATACCCATTATCACACCAGCAAGTTTGCATTAGACACATCAATGAAATTATGTCCCCAACACCCTTGTGAGGAAGCCCATCCTTCCATCTCTATGGACACAGGAGTCTTGCATCACCTGGTCTAAACTGATACTTTCCAGTCAAATTTCCTAGTGGCTTCATGGACAGCTGCAAGTGCTCAGCCCTTTGCAGCAGATTCCACCTGCATTGGTGAAGGGGCCTGAAGAAGGAAGCCTTGTTCACCCTTAGGTTTGGTTGGTTTAGTTAAACTATCAGCAGATAATAAAGTGGATAAATATGAGTCAACCACGCCTTAGGAAATAACCCACTATATTAGAGAAGCACACATCACTGTCTCCTCCAGAACTGTGGGAGTCTGCAGGTCAAATGCAGACACAAACACACATTCCACACCCTTGCTTGTCCCCAAGCCAGTCCCCTTGAACCTGTGCACCTCACAAGGCCCATAGAAATGCCTCAGCTCCACAACTGGCCTTCCAAGCCTGGGCTGATGTTTATGCCTGCAAGCCCACAGGACCTTGGGTTGGACCTACCTGCAGCCCCCTCTGGCCTTCTGTTGTGCCCTTGGAAACAGGACTGTTGTCCCTGTAGGTCACAGGGTGATTTGCTGGAGCATCCACAGCACTTCAAACAAAATTCAGACACCCTCCTTTTCTTGGTTCTCCCTGCAGCAGGTGCTGGTCCCACCTGTGCTGGCTCAGGAAGGGCTGGGAGTGCTCCATAAGGGCAGCAGCTGGAGCCATCACTACCAAGCCTTTATGCCATGTGGGTACCATGAAAGGTACAGGGATGTGCATATACTCCTTGAGCACAACCTGCAGATATGAGGCAGGAGAGGGGCTTTTCTGTCTGGAGTATGAGGATGGAAATAATATCTTAAAATCAGGCTGATGCAACCAATATGCCTTATTGATATCTTGTAGGCATCTTGATCCTTCCAGTGAAAGGTCTCTCTCTCCCTCTTATGGCAGAGCTACGGGAAAAAGCTCTAAACTGTAAGCACTTTTCAAAGGAAAAACACCTAATTAATAGCCCTATGAACAATAAAGCCTGCTCTGCTTAGCTTTCCCTCCTTTACCATAATAACCCCCTTTTCCCATGTCCTCAGTACACCTGCACAGAGACAACAGTGTTTTGGGGCAGAGGTGCACAGGCAGCTGGGTTCTGCTGCTTTTGCAGTGCAGAAGGACACACTGACCTCTCTTGCCTTGCTCCTGTGTACCAGTTTCACCAAAACCTGTACGAAATATCCTACTGGAGCTCTACCTCCCCATCAGAATTCATTGAACTTAGGTAAGAGCTCAGAAGTTTTTTGGTAGGGCCTGACAGAGGAGGCCTTTTCTGAAGGTCCAGCATCCCAGGCTTCTATGAGTCTTGTTTGACCCAGCCACTAAAATAATCTATTTGACTGTCTGTGTATTTCTACATGATGCTTTTTCTCCTTGGTCATTTGAAGGTTCCTGTAGCTGTGTGATGAATGAGACTACAAACTCAGCTGATGTAAAAAAAATTAATTTAGTTTCATAGATGAGTTTCATCTGGACCAATTCCTGATCTGGTTTATGGCCCTGACTGCATGAAATTTCATGCTGGCATGCGAGGTGGCTGGGGGACAATGAATTCATCAGTGGCTCTTGTGTTTAAGTTGTCACGTATGTGGAAATACAGCTTTAGCCAGACTAAATCTTTCCACCATTTTAATATCACTTACCTTAGAAAGGTTTAGAATAAGATTGTATTTAACATTCTCATAACTGTATTTTGCATTAGCCATTCTCTCAAAATTAAATCAGCTTTTCATTTCTTCAAATGCTCATCCTTAATTTTATTTTTAATTCAATGAAAAAGAATAATTTATTGATATTTTTCTCTAATTGAATGTGACTGCTTTGTCTCCCCTCAGCCTTTCAATCTTTCTCAGTCACAGAATAGTTCTGGGAGGTGGTATTACAGCTTGTACAAATTGTGCATTTAGACATCAGTAATCCTGAGGAAGTAGAAAATCTCTACCTCAGGGAAAGTTTAGTTTATCCTTCTCTAAATCCTTCCAAAATCAAACACACATGCTAGTAAACGGATAGGAAAGTTTCATCCAGTGATGAGACTGAACCCAACCACTCATGTAGCAAAGCCTGAATAAATGGGTTCCCAGCTACTGGAAATGTAGACTAAAACCAGGGGCAACCTCCCTGAAGTTGCTGAAGTAGCACTTGAATGGCATCTCACCTGGCAGTGATACCTGCTACAGATGAAAGCTGCCTGAAATCTGGCACACCAGCTGTGCAGGTCAGCATGCTCCATGGTGCCAGCCCACAGCCCAGAATGTGACCTGTTGGGAAGGATGATGATGGAAGGCCCTGCAGAGATGGTTTATTGGTGAAAGATTTTAAGAATGAAGAGATAGAGCTGAAAGCAAAATTTGAGCTATAGAATGCGAAGCAGGAAGACGGTGATTAAGTTATCTGAAGACCAGGCCCCTGATGATTAAACAATACAGCTCCCCAGACAAGGGATAATGGGTTAGGCCCTGCCAGGTGATAGGGGAAAAGGTGGGTTTGCCAAGGTTTTAGTATGGTAATGTAATAGTTCTCATAGGCTGCATGTAAATTCTGTAGGTTTTGTACCCTGTACCAGTTGGTTGATGTTAACCTGAGTATTCAGCATAGAAGGGGATAAATGGGATTGTAACAGGAAGTTCACTCTCTTGGACCACGCTTTAGCCAGAGCTGGTCAGGTTGGCTGTCCCCACAAGCAATAAACCATGTGTCCAAAGAGCTTCCTGTCTCCGGAAATCTCTCGTCGCACCCCAGATAGCAGCCAGACTTTTCTAATAGTGACCTTCCCAGCTCTGAGTGTGTCTCCTACACAGACCTTGCTGGTCACTCACTGCCACCCATCTTGTTCTCACAGCTGTGATTTAGGCAGTGACAAAGGAGTCACTGAAACTCATTTACAGGGTCTGCGTCCAAGGGTGCAAGTAATATCCAGAAAGATTCCCTGCAATAGACCTTTGCCACTGACTGTGCAGAAACAGCACATACAGAGAACTCAAGCTGAGACAGCAAGAGGTTTTGGCTCTTTTGCTTTTTACCTTGAAATTGTCTCTCTGCTCATATACCCTCTGCTATGAGCTCAGATGGCAAGAGAGAAGGGTGCCCACAGTCATGCAGTCACCTTACATATGAAAGTGTGAAGGGCTATCAGAAGACCAGAAACTGATTAAATGTGTCTATACTGTTCGCCCTCAATTCTATTTTAAAATTGTTTGCTTCCTTCATCCTTGGTTCTTAACAAATCTAATCTGACCCACCAAAACAGATCAGTGTGATCTGAAACACTGCCAGAGAATATCTTCTGACATTTTGGCCGCTTTATCAGAGGAAATTGCCCTGATTTATAAAAGGTACAGTAAAATTATCATGTTTATTTTCTGTAATTTCCTGTCATAAATTTGCAGAAGAAATTTCCATAAGGAACTGTAGGCATTTACAGAATGGTAGCAACATCAAAAGGTTCATCACTGTTACTTATTTGTGGAATTTAAACAGGGGAGTGCAGAACAGGTAACTCTCCATTGTAGTTGCCTGCTCTGCACAGACAGCATTTAAATCTCTTTAGTCACAGAGTGGAATATTACTTTTAACACAAAAGCATTAGATGAAGCACAGTGGTAATAAGGGGATGAAAAAGGTGGGGGAAGAAGGGCAAAGCACAGTGTGAGGCAATAGGGAACAGAGATCCTGTTCCCTCACCTCACTGCCAGCAAAGGTGACAGCAATCATATGCTGCCTAAGAGGGTCTAGATGGTTTGAAACAATTCAGAAAACACACCTGTACAAAGATAAACCAAGCAGTTAAGCTGGTAAACAATAGTGCTATAAAGTGACATCACCAACCACACACCATTCAAATTTTGTGGTTTTAAATACACTGGATCTATCCACTTGTTTCAAAAACTCTGACAGCAGTACTGGGCATGGCATAGGTCACATGTTCATTAAGCACAGCTCTTCATGAAAGCTTTCCAACTGAACTGCTTAGCACAGCAGAGCAATATCCTCCTGTTGCTTCTTCAGTGACTTGTCTTAATGCACTTTAACATCAGTCTTGGAAACAGAACAAAAAAGGGAGCCTTGGAGTGGAAGGACCGTGCAACTCCTCATGTGGCAGCAAAAAACAATGAACAAACTCTAGTCCTACATCCAAAAAAGGACAGCTTGAAGTAATGATCACTGAGGATCAGGCAATCTTTTTAAAATAAAAATTTATTTCTTTCTTGAAACGCTTTCAAGATTTACTTGAAGCTATTTACTAGTTTATTTTTACTACTTTATTTTCTAGTTATTACTACAATTATTACTTTTTATAACAACTATTATACACATAGCCTGGAGTAAGCTACTTGTAGGATATCAGTTTCTCTCCCTTCCTCCTGGGGTGGAAGTTTCAGTTTAAGTAGCCAGTTCTGACTGACTGATTTGACCAATACTTTTGTTCTGGAAGTCAGGCCAGGACTGCACACCCTATAATGAAGGCACACAAAATAATTAATGACTTTGGAAAAGCCATTCCTTCACCTCTTTTGTACTAAGCTTTGTTCATTATGTTCACAGTGATTAAGAATCCCAACAATCCCTCATGTTTTCCAGAGTTCCTCCTCTGTACGTCAACTCTGTCACATTCATTAGTCAGACCAAGTTATACTCCTTTCAAAAGACTGCACCATGACACAGTGTGTAACGTTTGTCCAAAGTGCTCTTAAGATGAATCCAAGTCTTTGAGAAACTTGGTTTCCACTATGACCTAAAAAAGATGTCATGCAGATTTCCAGCAGCCTGGAGGAATTCCTCAGAAAAGCCCAGGTCTGGATGTGCTGCTTAGGGTAGTAGCAATGTAGTCCTCCCTAAGAACAAATCCAGCTCCTACTAACTCACCGGTTCAACACCACATGGAAGACCACATGCTCTAATCATCGGCATAAGCCAAGCCTTTTGACAAGATTTACTAAAAGCAGGTCACTTTTGGAAGACACCAACATCTTCTCAGTTTCAGCTATACAATTTTTCTCAAGTCTATTCTGTTCAGTTTTATGCCATTTCCCAGCACTGAAGAGAAACAGAATAAAA
This sequence comes from Dicaeum eximium, assembly GCA_013396995.1. Classification (NCBI taxonomy): domain Eukaryota; kingdom Metazoa; phylum Chordata; class Aves; order Passeriformes; family Dicaeidae; genus Dicaeum; species Dicaeum eximium. Next base: position 533,775 of record VWZP01009979.1, read on the forward strand.
CAAAATGGAACACAGGAGAAAAAAAAAAAAAAAACCAAAACGAAAAAAAACCCCACCAACCCTGGAACCCAGAAAGAGACATTCCAAATGAAATCTGACTTTATTGAAACCATGTTTCCTTTCAACAGTCCAGCTGCCCCTCGACATTGCAAATATTTATGCTTTTCAATTTATTTCAACTGGAACTTCATTGCTTCAGTACTTTCTTACATGCAAGGACCTTACAAAACAAGCCATCAGCGCTGACAGGTTTCTTTCTAAATTCAAATATGAATTCAGTTGCACAATGAGGGTTCAAAGGAAGGCAATAAGACAATATATGTCACAAGCTCCTAATTCAACAGCTTTTTTACAGTATCTTTTTATTTTAGGCAAAATCTAATGGATGAAACCAACCTGTAGTTCTCCAAGTAAATAGCCAAGATGTCATTAGCTTAAAAATTAGTTACAGATTCTGTAAGCACCACTTGATACGTAAAGTTTCATTGGTTCTAAGCATTGAAGGTAGTAAATTCTAAAATTAAAAATCTGAATAAAGAAGTTGTGGAAATAATTTCTTTTGATCACCTTGTTACCATTTATTCTTTTTCAAAATAATTGTTCCTTTTATTTTTCAAGGTCAGGCTGGATGAGACTTTGAGCAACCTGGACTAATGGGAGGTATCCTTGCTCATGGCAGGGTGCTGGAACTGGATGATCTTTAAGGACCATTCCAACCCAAACCATTTTAAGCTTGAATTATGTAGTAACACAAAAACAGCCAGTGTATCAAATCAGAGAGTCTTTAGGCAACAGTCAGTAGCAAGATAACTGCAGCTAAATCCAGCAAGGATCTAGAACAAAGAAAATTAAGGTTAAGGAAAGTATCTGCACCTAGTGCTTTTATACAACTTATGTTTTGAGTCAAATGGCCTTTGAAATACTCCAGGACTGTAAAAATTTCTACTCAATGCATTTACTAAGCTTGATTCTAATTTTAGGTTTTCCAAAAATTTTTTAATAAGCAGTTGAAGACAAACTTCTCCAACTATAGATGCATTACATTTTAACATTCCAAATAAAAGCAAGACAGCAATTCATACACCATCATAAAGCTAATTTAGGAAAAAAATAGGAGGCATCCTACTCTGGGCTATTTTCAGGCTTTGCTACATTGCTTAAGCCAAGAAAACAGAAGGATTTTCAGAAATAGTTAAACCATAAAAGCCAATACTTCAGAAGAGGCTGGGAATGTTTTTTGCAGAGCTCAGGCAGAGATACCTACACGAAAACACTAACTGCCTGCAAATAATGTTTGCTAACAGCATCTCCAGACACTCCAGGGGCTCGTAGCCAGAGAAGCTGAGCTACCGGTTGCTCAGTAACATGAAGATGATACTGTTCAGGTGCTTGAACACAGGGAAGCATTATTATTAATGGAAGTAAGCATTTGGTGCACTGGCTTTGCAAATAAGCTTGGTCAAGCCTAAAGAATGAGCCAGAGTGATTTGTCTCCTTTCAGGTAAACATTTAAAGAAAAGAAGTTTTCCTGTTGCAGGCTCAGTGTCACCTTTAAATGCAATCTAGTGTTTTCATATTCTTCAGGCTAAAAACTGTACCTCATTCTTCCTACCAAACAGGCAAAATAAATGCTGCCTGCACTCAAGACTCACTTTAAACATTAATAACCTTGACAGGATGGAAGACTGGCCACAGGGATCCTCCCTGAGTCCTCAGCCAGATATGAAATCAATATTGTTCATTCACTCTGTGTTTTCCATCCATATCTCATGATCTATTGGCAGTAAGTGTTCTATATATGCTGTAACAGGAAGTAATAAAGTTGTTGAACTATTACATGATGAACCCACTCAAACAACTGATGCTTCCAGACATTATATGAATTACATCAATAATGGAGAATTACAGCATGAGATCAGAAACAAGCCAGTTTGCTGAGGAGATTTTGCCTACCCCGTAAATCCTCCTATTACTCTGTTCCAACCTAAAAAAGGGTCAGCTTAAAGCTCCAGTATGAACAGTTCATCACAACACTTGACTTTGATTTTGTACTGAAATAAAAGTGCTTATATTGTGCAGCTACAGTTGAGAACTTATTGTAGCACTGAGAGGTTGACCAGCTCTCATATTCAGAACTTCTGCATGCCATGAAGAAAAACAATGCTGATTTCTGACAACCCTATGTTCATACTCTCCTTATATATCTGCTCTTGCTAAAGGAGTTTTCTTCACTTGGAGCAAGTCCTGTGTTTTGAAACTCCATGTGTTAATCATAAAAACTCCAGAGATGATTCAAGTCACTGTTTCAATTGAACTGCAAAAATCGTCAAAAGACCATTTTTTAGAATGCTGTATGAATAGAATGAAGTGCAGGGCAGTACTGAATAGGACTTAGCACCTTCATTTCACAAAGGTTCTTCATTTGGATTCCATACTGAATATTAAACTTGCATAATTATCAGAAGTTTGGTACCAAATTGTAATTGTGCCCATTGTCCTGAAGAAATTTAATGTAAAGCATGCAGTATTTCAGATTCCAACAGACAAATCAGGCAGATTGTCATAGTTTAACCTAAGCAAGCAGCCAAGTCCCACACAGGCACTTGCTCACTCCTCCACCAGCAGCATTGGGGAGAGAATCAGGAGAGCAAAAGCCAGAAAACTCGTGGGCTGAGATACAGACAGTTTAAGAGAGAAAGCAAAAGGCACACACACAAGCAAAAACCAAGGAATTAATTTAGTGCTTCCCATGAACAGGGAAGTTCTCAGCCACCTCTGGGAGAGCAGGGCCGATCACCCACAGCAGTGACTTGGGAATACAAACATCATCACTCCAAACATCTCCCCCTTCTTCTTCCCTCTCTCCACTTTATTATACACTGAGCATGATGCCATGGTCTGGAATGTCCCTTTGTCAGTCTGGGTCACCCATCCTGGCTGTGTCTCCTCCCAACCTCCCACACAGCCCCAACTTCCCAGCCAGTGCGGCAGTAGGCTCTGCCAAAACAGCCCACAGCCAAAACCAGCACAATGATCCAATATTACTAAAATGTAATGGAAACTGTCTTCCAGAATGGCAGTATTCCAGCCTCATGCCTAAATTACTTCAAGGCCTGCATGCATTTAAAGCCAAACTTACTTGTGTTACACATTTATTGATTAGGATCTTGCAAAGAGAGAAGCAACGTCAATGAGAGCTAAGACGCCTCCAACTTGTGTTCTCTGGTTGAGGTTGCAGAGATAAGCATAATGTTAACATGGTGCTCCTATGTGTTAAATGTTGTGTTATTTAAACAAAAATTCCTTCCTTTGAAACTGAGAGCAAATTACTGAGATGACAGGAAATGTGTAACATAAGACATCTGATTCAATAATTCACATACTTCTTCCTCACAATCATATGCTGCATTTTTTACTCCATATTTTTTCATTACTAAAATTTATCACATTAATATCAAACAGATGAAAATAATTATTTGGTTTGCAGAGCAGTTCAAAGAGAGGGACAGCACACTATCCCTGGAGATGAAAATCTGCAGTGTCTGGCCACATAGTGAGTAACAGTCACTCTCTCAACAAATGATGAACATTTTTACTAAAGCACATCTTTGAACCTTAACTTTCAAATATTTCTTCATTCCACCAGCCTTTTCACATATTCCTGCACTGATATTTTGAATAAAAAGGAAGCCAGAAAGAGGTGTGTAAGTTTGGTTTAATCATCTGCAACCCTTCTGTGCATTTTTTTAGTTGAAAGTTCAGCTTCAATCATATCTGCTGCGGTAACTGTGTTAAACTTCAGTTTAACAGACATAAGTGTAACACCTACCAGAAACATGAGAACAATTTCCATCTTTCTCTTTTATTTAACTACATAAGTACATGTCAACAGTTGGCATAAACGTCATAAAAATACAGTACCTTTTTGTGCCGAAACACGAGTCACAATGTTTATATAAAGACTTTTTCCTGCTTCCTTGAATTCAATTAACATTTTTAAAAGTGACTTCCCAAAAGCCCTTTTTTTTTGTGAGTTTCTTTATAGAAATTTTTCCAAAATCTATGCTGTAAAAGTTAAAAAGCTAATGCATTTTCAGCCGCTCTCCCTCACCCTCTCAATAAAACAGATTATAAAAAAATAAGACGTTTTAGAATACTGATCACCTGTTATACGATTACTTTATCACAGGTTCCTATTTAATTGACACTGTTACAGGCGTGATGGATGGTGTCCCTATAACATCCAGGATCACCAGATGCTATTAGGGCTAAAAAGACCAGTCATACCAATAGACTGATGTGAACAAAATAAACCAAGTTGAAACAAATCCAAACCATGAATGATACACGGTGAAACATCAGACCTTAGCAATCTTATGATGCTGTAGAATCACAATTACTGTGATAGCTCCCAGTGGCAATAAACATACAAAAATTCTACCAAGTCAGTTAAACAACTAAAGGGCGTTCTTGTACTGGGTATCTCAGAAAGTGAGTTCTCTATAATCTAATTATAATACTGGTGTGACATCAAGATGACAGAAAAACAGCAGAACCAGTCTAATAATGCTGGAGCAATTATACCCACACAACTGACTACACCCATAGCACAACTGGGATGAATTTCATTTTTCTTTAATGCTGATGAAAAAGTCCAGGCAGGATCTAATATATGGGGAAAGGAAAAGGGGCATTAATTTTGAAAGTAATTTCTTATCAAGTTAGGCGCTGAAGGTCTAGTTAAGGCAGTGAAGGATTTATTTTAGTATCTTTCTAAGGCTATGACAGATTTTTCCTGAATAAAGCATTTTCCCTTAAAAATTTCATGTATATTATGCCAGCTTATTCTGAATGCATAAGAATGCTAAAAACCCTTGGACACTGAGAAGCTAAACTATTGCTTACTGCAAATATTACCCTTATTAGGCTTCTTTTTTAATATCAATAGGATTCCAATAACATGCACCAAAAAAATGAAGTTTCAAGTCCACCTACAAACTTTTCCATAGCTACTTTTAGATCTTTTTGGATCAGTGTTAAATAAAATGTGCAAACATATAATCATTTGCATAGCAAATCTCAAGGGACTGACCCTGAAATAGAAATTCAAACTGTTAGGTTTAAGATATTTCTATCATCAGAATTCACTTAAAATGGTAAAAAATAAAATACACATTTTTCCATTTTAAGTCTAGTAAAAAAGGTATTTCTGATTTAGAATTCTTACAGTTACTAGTTTAAAGGTTTGAAAGACTGATGCTTCATTGCATTGAAATGTTATTCCTTTGGAATCTTCAAGACTCTGTAATTGCTATTTTCAAATACTGTGATGAAATATGGCCTCGAATCCTTGCTCATAAGGGTACATAAAGGAATTTTTCCTCTATTAGCAGGATCTTCGACATCCCAAATTTCAGGCATACTGCAGCCAGGCCTAAAAAACAGGAATACAGAAAGAGAAATGCTGAAATGCCATAAAAAACCCATGAAGCTTGCTGCATAGTGCCCCATGAATACTTGATTGTGCCATCTGTATTTTTTTAAGTTTGTCTTTATACTAGAAAAAATTATCAGATTACAAAATCAATAAATATAGTAGTAATTTAAAAATAGTATTGAGAATGTGTAAAATGCATCTGGCTTTTGTGGTTATGTAATTAATAAAGAATTAATTAGGAGGAGGAAGCACATAAAACAATACAAATTATTCAACACATTATACTTTACCAGTGACTCTTAAATCTTCCTAAAAATGGAGGGTGATATACATATTGCTAACATTTCTTATGAAAAACACCTTAAAGTAGTAATTCCTTGCTTTTTATAAAAGACCATAGCCAACATCAATTCCCTGTACAGCTGCCTTTCAAAGTTATAATAACTGAGAATTTTCTAATTTTATCAAAGATAATAGCAAAGAAATTGAACAGATACATTTAATTTTATTCTAAATGAAAAGAAAATAAAATCAAAAATCCAAACTAATTGTGCTCTGGAGGCCAGAAAGAGAAACCAAGGGGGAGTGAGGGGGGCAGAAAAAGCAGAGCTCTTTCTGAAGAACATCTTAAATGTGACAAAATTTTAGTGACTATTAGTGGTTGTAACATTTTGGTTACAACTATCCACCCAACTATCTTTTATTCATACTAGGCTTTCATTATGCACACACATCTGTTCTTGCCATCAGACAATAATTACTTCTTTCCTTTGTAATGATTTCTTTCCTTCTTTCCTTCAGTCTTTTACAGTGAAGTTTAAAAACCCATACAACACAGCTTTCCAGGTTCACACAAAGAACACAGGGTTGCTAATGAGGGTAAAGTCAATTATATCAGTTACTATCTACAGATACTGGACAAAAATGTATTTTGGACACTTTCAATAAATAAAGCACAAATCAACATTCCAAAACTTGATATGAATCTTAAGATTACATATTTGAGGTATCATTCTTGTGAGAAAGAGGGAGATTACTTACTTTTTTCTGCTTACACACAATGACTCTTCAAGGATGTAGTAATTCACTCCTAGTTTTAGCAAATCTCTTTTTACTTGACTTGCAGGTTTTCGACTGTACATGGAATACACTACTTTAGTTCTGGCCCTTCAAAAAGAAAAATCTAAGGGTTAGCTGCAATAGAGCATGAAAATGTAAGCTTTAACCTTAGACTGGAGAGGAAGGCTTTTTTATTTCACAAGGTATCTATACTAAAGCAAAATTTACATTAATAGTGCTATTTGCTTAAGTATGATTACGCCTTCACAAATATAATAATTCCAAGAACAAGTTATACAGCTCTTTGATCTTTCTGTAGCAGGAGACAACTTTGTAGGAAGATCCACGGTTACTGTGAGCTGGAAACGTTAAGATATCAAAGCAATGCATTCACCATATAATACTCAAGGCTAGAAACGATCTTGCTTGGACTGGGGTGATCAGAAAGAATCAATCCTCTGCTGAGTCTCTCCACAAAAGATCCCTGTCACTGTGTGTCACTATGCTCACACTGCCCTTGCTGGTACATTTTGAAATGCAGAGCACAAGACCTGGAGTCCACCTACAGTGATCAAGCAGATCTGCCCTGGGACACCATGATCCTCTTTTGGAACTAAATGACCTTTAAGGTCCCTCCAAACCAGGCCAGTCCAGATCACATCCAGTAATATCCTTCTCTGAATGTGCAAAGCATGATGATGTTAAAGCCCATCCATTTTCTGATACTTAATACAGGTACTGCCTGTATCTTATTTTTCCCAAACATGCCCTGTTCCATGGTTTTGTAACTAGGACAGAATATTTCAGTTGAAAGGGACCTACAGTGATCATCCAAGTCCCACTATCTGACCAATTCAGGGCTGACCAAAAGTTCAAGCCAGTTAATGGCAGGCAGAGAACTAAGGACTTAAGGCACGTAAAATAAATCTCTGCCCTTTCTCTTTTATCCCTCTCTATCTTGCTGCTTTCTTGTTGTGTTGGATTTCTTTTAAGCAGTTTCACCAAATTAACAAAAAATGATGCTACACTATTAAATTTAGCAAAAGAAATTAATGACCTTTTCAGATGAATCAATTTCAATTTAGGCAAATATCCTAATTTTGAAAATAACAAAAGTACAAATCTTAGTAATGCCATTACAAAATTTCAGCTTCAAGAATTAAACAATTATCATAAAAAATGACAGCCAATCACAGAAAGCTAACAGAAATAAATACACTGGCTATCTTGGGAGAAAAAAATTACATCTGTCTACAATGTCAGGAGTAACTAGAATGAAAGAAGGATATAATTGTACCAATGAAATCCAATTCCTTAATTTTGATTTACGTGTATGTAACTTTGAAGCCATATCTGTCCCTAGAGTGTATCCTTTCTGATGAACACAAATCCTCAAGAAATAATGCATGTGTTTTCAATCTGACTGAAATAACAAATCCAGTTCTATGAGATTTTAACAAATTTTACAATATAACACAATGCCATTCCTACTCTGTATTACAGACTTTACGAGAATCAATAGCAGATGCAAATAAAACCTCAACCGCAAAATTTACCTCAATCCTGCATCTTCATAGTGAGGATGATTTACAATAGGACGAAGTGTAGACAATTTAACACTTGCCATTGTAGGCATTGCTCCTGCAAAAACTGCATCTGAAATACACAATCAAAGGCCTTTTTGAAACGAGGAATCAAACAGTTAGAGAAGCAATTCAAATATCTGAACAGTAATCCTGTAGAAAAACCATGAAGAGGGTAGGGTACTCCTTTTTAAAAGGCCGTATGTGACATCAACAGGAAATGCACAAAATCAGTGTTTTAGTTTGGGGTTTTTTTAACCTTGAACTCAACAGAAGCCATTACATAACTAAGCATCTAAGAATGGAGATTTAATACATCTTACTTTTCTTGAATGGGTAGAATAACATACTTATTACAACAACACACTTTCATTTGTCACTTCTTTCATCAGTGCTAAACGGGCAATAAAATCTCAGTCCACTATGGCTTTAACATATTTTCTCTCCAGTAAGGCAACTACTTTGTTTCCAACCAGTTTTCTGACAGATATTAGAAAAAGGAAGGGTCCTTTCCTAGGAAAAGCAACCACAACATGTACCCACATATAGGATCAGCGTCATTTAAGTAAAAATCTATTTTAATTGGACTTGGCAAAGATTCTTTTGTTGAAAATACACCACCAGTGGTTAGAACCTCCAGATCAGTAGCCTGGAGTCTAACAAAGCCAGCTTTTCCTGCTTTTTTTTCCACTGTACATAGCTTTTATGTGGACAAGTAGACACAGATAGCAGCAACAGATAGCAGCAACACCTCTGCCATCATTTGTGACAGGTTCCATGGTTCGACCTCACAATAAATGGAGACATCCTACATTATTAAGTAGTTTACCTTGTCTGGTATTGACTTGTATCCACTCTAGAAGTTCTTCCTGTGGCAAATTGCTAAATTCTCCCATGATGTTCCACTGAGCTCGAAGGTTTGCAGATCCCTCTATTGTCATCAATGCTAAAATAGCAAAGACCAATGTTTTGGGCTGGACTTTATAGAAGAGCCATCCAAACAACTGAAATGCAAGAATCAATTAATTCCTAGACAACAATTCTGTAATGTTGTATGCAGAACAATTCATTTTTATTTCTCTATGAGGAACCTAACATATATTGCACTATGAAACATCTCTGCTATTTCTTCTCCACTAAACTTCAGATTATAATTCATAGCATTGTAATATAGGTCAGAACATAATAATATATTATATAATACATATTGTATTTCAGAATATAACTCCTAAGAATAATTAATGTTTAACAAATAATGCACATTACATTTACGATTCTAAATAAATAAAAAACCAATTTCAAAAATTCACATGAATGTAAACTTTTGAAGTTGTATGTCAAATCTCAAATGTTAAATTCTGCAAGTAAAGATGATTCAATAAAGCTAACTGGACTTTTACAGTATTTTATCTCCTGTTTACATCTAGACTTTTTATTTGTAGTATACAGATTAGAGATTGTACTGCAAACTTTTGAAATTTATTAGAAAGACAGACTTTGAGGACAATAAGCTTAATGCTGCTTTATATCCTACTCTTTCCTTTCTTGAACTGGGGCTTGCATTGTTTCCTAAAGACAAACTGTTGGAGGCTCTAAGCAAGTATTCATAAATACATGAAAACAGGTAGTTTAAAAAGTAGTATTAAATTTGCTGTGTTGAAGCTTAGTTTGAGCAGTAACACTTTATCATATCCATATTTGAACTAAACCTTAAATAAGAAAGTATAAACTACATTTTTTGACATTTAGAAGGCTCCCTACACAAAAATATCAAACCCACACTTAATTTCATTCACAGTACCCTTACATGGGTTTGTTTTTTTTTAATTAAAGCATGAAACAATAAAAGAAAGTCTCAGTAGAAGCTCCCACAAGGCTGACTACACCAATTAGGTAGTGTGTTATCTTTCTTATAAACGAACCACAAACTACCTCAGACTACTAAAATTCTCCAGCCACCCCTCCAAAAATACAGTGTACACTACTCTCATCCCTAAAGACTCACTAAACACTCAGAGAAGAACAGCAATACCACCCAGGCGAAGTTAATATCCCAAACAGGCCTGACCACTGTGTGGATCTGGAAGGATGAAGTGAAATTAATTAATTTGCAGGCTGCTCTACATGAGCAAACCTCCTTTTCACCAACAACTGCAAAAATGTCACTTCATTGACATGTTAGACCTTTGACTGTTCCACAGCTTTTAAAATCAAAGAAAATTACATTACTGTCACGTTTTTATAAAATCTCATTGATGTTCAAAGTCTCTGAATTTAGCCCTATTTTGTTTACACAAGGAGCCTAGAATGACTGAATATATATGCAATGCAAAAGAAGCATTTCTTTCATTGGATGCTGTTCCTTATGCATTGGGTTTTTTTTGTCAATTCAAGTTTTGGGTTGTTTTTAGTTTTTTTTGTTATTTTCCCCAAACAAATATTTTAAGTCTTTCTCCAGCTATTTTACTTTGTTTTCAAAATTTCCACTCAGGATAGTATCATTTCCCCTAACAGAAAGAGGAAATGTGTGGATGTAAATGGTCAAAAGTCTGAACAGTAACAACAGATTTGAGCCTAACTTGAAGCACAAACAGTAAATTAAATGACAAAACTGAATCAATCACTAATTTAATTACTCCTCTTCGTTCAACTTAAGAGAAGTAAAGGTTCTAATCAGAGGTTTCTCATACTTGAAATGCAGCTGTACGGAAGAAGTGAGTTACTCCCTTTGCAAAGATGCAGTTACTTTATATTTTTATTTCATTAAAAATCCTTTCTTGAAAATGTGTTATGAAGTGAATTACTTTCCAATGAAAATCAACATTAGGTTACTTCTTTTCATCAGAAAGCATTCAAGACAAGGAAAATATTCTTTATTAGAAAAAGAACATTTTAAGTTTTATTGCCCATCAGCTGCCACAAGCTACTGGTAATAGAAAAATGGAAAGTGCAGGGATTCATGCAATGGGCTGAAAGAACACAACATACAAAATTTCTTTTCTATGTGCAAATAGTAATTTTTAGCCTCAAAACAAATTTGATATACTAACATACCACTGCAGATAAGCTTTCATGGTTTGCTACGTGAAAGGATACTGTTGACCTCAATTACAATAAGGTAACTGCCTATCTTAAATTCGCTTAAATTTTTCTTGCCTCTGTAAAACCAAATTGTCACTTATTCTCTTATGTTCATTCAAACATCTAAAACTTTATCCAGTGACAAAGTGTACTGAGTGTTAATCAGTCATTTTGTCATAAGTCCCATCTTCCTCCATCCAAGAAATTCTGGATCCGTATTGCACATACAATCAGATTTTTCAGCCTCAAAAAACTACTTCTCCTCAGTAGCCAGTAGGAGAGAAAAAGCTCATTAAAAAACAACTGATATTTTCCTGGCCCTACAAAAGCAAGCAAACCAACCAAAAGAAGAACAAAAAAAAAAGTTTTCTTATTGTTTGCTTAAGTCTTAGAAGTGATCAGCTCACTGGTGGCTCAACACCCTTATGGGTCAGAGTTCCTCTACCATGCTGAAGCCAGTCCTGTATTACTTGGAAGATTATCAGCCTCTCTCTACTAAAGCAAGCCCACATCTGTCAGACCAGAAAAATAATCCAGCTTGTCTTCTATGGGTATCAATCAGCACCAAGCTAGGGAACAGCTGAACAGGCAAAAGAACCTTCTCTAGTATAGGACAAGGAAAATTATTTTATTTTCACTTACGCTGTTCACATACAGTTGGATTCATTTGAACACTTCTCCTAATGCCCAAGCCAGGGCCAGGATATTCCCAGCTGTATTATGTAGCACTGCTAGTCATTCATCCCTTTCTGCACAAAACAAATGTTTGACCTGTAGCAATCTACAGCCCTTCCTTAGCACTCATGGCCTGTTTCTTTCAAGCCAACTATGCCTCCATGATGCTGTAATGAAGGAAGGAAAAGTCACTGGACCAGAATCACCTGCTCCAATGGGGCAGCTCCCAGAACAGGTTATCATCTGCAATTGCAGCTCCCTGAGAAGCTTACTCTCACTCTACAACAGGAAACAGCAGAACAATCAAAGGGCCAAAATGCAGATGGAAGCAGCAGATAAAAAAATATTGAGAAACTACTGTCATCCCTTCCAATATTTACACGCTTATGACATGTGGCATTCTCTAAGATCCAACACACAACAATTATGAAAAGCATTAGCATTCACTAACTGGCCTGATGACCTCAGCTGCAGTACTAAACACACGCAACAATCCAGGAAGAATTACTGAAATGCTATTACTCAGGTGCTTTTAAAAAAAAACAACCTCACCATGCAGCTAAAAAAAAAAAAATTTTTTTACAGATTTTACCATGGCACAAAATACATAAATACTTTTAGTTCTTCATAAATACTTTTAGAACTTCACTACAAAACTACTACTACTACCACCACCACAGCCAACAGGGCAGAAAAGCCCATCATGAAATGCACAGTTAAAAAAAGGACTAAGAAGAATAGTCAATCAACTTTTGATAGCGTTAATTTAAATCATAATTCTTATCTAGAAATTGCATGCTAAAAGAACATTTCTTCATTTTGTTTTTCTGGCTTTTGAAAAGCTGCTTAATTTCAAATTACTCAGAAATACCTTATGAAAGTTCACTTAGAAAAATAACCAGTGCAACTGCTATTGCTTGAACAACCAGACCACCTAAGAAGATGCCAGCATTTCAAGAACAACTAAGAGCTCCAAAACTGAACACCTGTGAATCTTCCAGAATAGCAAGCATGTAGAGGAAATTCCTAGGTCCCAATACTCAATTACAAGGTGGCTAAAGAAAGAGGATGTGATAATTTCTTAGCATTTTATATTTTTACTGTAGAGATTCATTTGATGTTGGCAAACACTCGGCACTTTCACCTACACCAAGTACATCAGGCATCAAGAAAGGGATGAGCACATTTAAGCAGACTGATACTGTGTAATCTGTCCAGTGTTATAAAGAACCCTTCTCTAAAGATCATTTAGGAAGCAGTTCAATTTTATGGAAAATAATTATTTGTTCAGCTGGCCTAACACAAGATAGCTTTCTCCTCTTCACATAAATCTGTCTCATTCACTCATCTTCCAGTTGTTTGACATGGGTATCATCTGTTTCACAGACAGGGACTGCCTTCTATATCACAGCACTCTAATTCCCCTTTAGCCACTTTCTACAAAATCACAGGGCAGTGCAGGGAGACAAATCTCTGAAGATCCAGCCCTGCTGCTTTGAGCATGGTCACCCAGAGCCAAGTGTCCCTGTTCCATGCCCAGACAGCTTCTGAATACCTCCAAGGATGGACACCACCACATCCCTGGGCCATCTTTGCCAATGCTTTTCACCCTCACAGTGAAAAACGTTTCCTCATGTTCAGAGGGAACTGTCTGCATTTCAGCATGTGCCCATCGCCTCTGGTCCTGTCACTGGGCACCACATGAAAGACCCTGCCATTCCTCCCAGTACTGTACCATCAGCAAACTTGTTGAGGCTACAATCTGCCCACCGTTCAATCCATTAACAAAAACATTGAACAGTCTTGGATGCAGCACTGGCCCCTCAGTTTACTGGCCTTCAACCAGCTTGGCACCACTGATTTCTGGGCCCAGCTGTTCAGACATTTTTCTAACTATCTTCCTGCCTGCTTCCCAGACAAAGGACTACTTACCCTACTTTTGCTGCATGTTCAAAGATTCTAAAATAGCTATTTAAATAGAGATTTAATCACATTCACTTCTCAAAAACACAGATAATGAACATGGAAAGCCTATTATAAGACCTTTTTTATCTAGAGGAAATCTAATAACATTTGATGTTACAGATTATTTCAAAGTAGAAAGATTAAACCTGAGTTAGGCATATGAGTTTTGATTTTTATGACTGAAATGTTTTCAACATGCAAGACTTCAAACAAGACTTCTGGAAAGAATTAATAGACAAGAACTATGCAAGGCAATAAGCTCTGAAGAGCTGTGAAAACACAGTGTAAACAAACACTGGATAAAAATTAATAGTCAATAAAACCTTGCAGTGGCATAGAGGTGTGCAAACACAGTAAAATCTAAGATATGCTTTCCTGTGCTCAAGCTCGATACCCAGCATGTTAACTCGTATAATAATGCAGTTGGACAAGTTGCATAAAGCAAGCCTTTTGCTTTATTTGGGAAGAGAGGAGAATGGAACCATTTTTGACAGGCAATATAATCTGGTTTATTTTTATCTGGTACCCTCAGATTCAGCAATTACACACAGAGAAATCTGCTTTAGGAAAAGTATCTCTGTAATACTCTAAGTATTGAGATAGCCACAGGATAAAAGAGACCTTACCTGTTTTGAACACACCAAGGAAGCCATAATACACAGATGTGGTGTTAAAAACAGTTTTAGTCTCATGATTAAAATCGCTAGGACACTGTATGCCAACAGCTGCAATGCATGGAATACCAGCTGAAAAGAAAAAAAGAAACCACAAGACATAGAAGCTAATTTGCATACTTTTTATTTCTGCCTTAAACACACAACTTCATTTTCAGTATAGCTTAAATGACGAGCTTGTCTGAAAGAGTCCAAGTCAAAGTAAAGATATTCGTAGTTCAGACAGTGATAATGACTTTCTGTTATCTTTTATCTGAAGTGCATGTAGTATGCAAAAGAATGTAATAACAGGAAGGAGAAACATTATCAATAAAAGAAAAACGAACTAGAGAAGCAACTAGCTATTTAAAAAATCCTTAGACATTAACAGGCTTAACTTCGACAACAACAGAGTACGTAAAATTTCTTGTATAACCTCTTTATAGAAGTTAAGAGACCCTGCTTTTTAGTGCCCAAAATACACAAGTATGGAATAAAAGAAGCAAATAAGATCATCCTTGATAATGACACAATCAGAGGCATAGTTTTAGTATTCTAAAAGGCATCAGATATGTCACTCATTACTCCTAACATTAATCTATGCTACTTTTCAAAGTGCTGTGCTAAATCAGAAGCAATTTTGCAATCAGTGCTTTCATCTGATTGATTATCATAGAATCATTTAGGTTTGAAAAAGCCCCTAAGATCAAGTCCACTCATTAACTGCCAAGTCCACTGCTAAACCATGACCTCAGTGCCATATCTACATATCTTTAAAAATGCCTTCAGGGTTGGTGACTCGATTCTGTCCCTGGGGAGCCTATCCCACTGCTTGACAACACTTCGGGGTATTTTTCCTAATATCCAATCTAAACTTCCTCTAAGGCAATTCAAGGTTAAACCATGACAGACATCTACCAACTCTCTGGGCCACCTGATCCCAGTGTTTCACCACTCTCGTTGTATTAAGATTTCTTCCTTATAGCTAGCCTAAATCTACTTCACTTCAGTCTTAAGTCATTATCCCTTGTCCTATTGGAACAGGCCCTGCTAAAAAGTTGTCCTTGTCTTTCTTATAGGTCCCCTTTAAGCAATGGAAGGCCCCATTAAAGTCTCCCTGCAGCCTTCTCTTCTCCAGACTGAACAACCCCAACTTCCTCAGCCTGTCTTCATAGGAGAGGTGTTCTATCCCTCTGCTTTTGTGGACCTCCTCTGGACCTGCTCTAACAGGTCCATGTTCTTCCTGCGCGGAGGGCTCCAGAGAAGGACACACTATGTTGCTTTGCAGAGTTTTTCTAAAAGGAACCATGTGTACTACAACATTCATTATGGCATATCTCAAAATAGAATTTGAACATTATACGTTATGTGAAACCCCAGTAAAGGAGCCAACCTCCTTCTCAGTCTCCATGCGAAAAATAGAAGGTCCAGCCTAATTTCTGTGTCTTTTGGAACAGCTACAGTAAAAGCCCAAGACTGCCCTCTTGCACAATCACCCCCATTAGCCAGTATATTCCTTTGTTCAACATTTCAGAGCTATTCTGTTATGGGTGACATACCAGACCCAACTTAAGAAGAGGAAAATAATGATGCAAATACTTAGCTTCAAATAAACCATGTGGATCAGCACCAGCCCATTGCAACCTGCATTTCAACACTGAGTATTTGCATTAACATAGGAAAAAAATTGTGCAGAAAAAGCATCTTACCTCACCATGGTTAAAACGTTCTTCTCTGAAAAAAAAAACAACCCCAAACCCATCATTATTTATGATGTACTACATCATATTTATGTATTTATGTACTACAGAAGCAATGGTTTTATTTTAAAATCATCTCTAATGACATTAGACAATGCAACTAATCTAGTAAGCATGAATCAAGTGTCAGAATTTTTTTCCCCTCTATACAAGTTTTGAAATAAATTGCAGATCATAACTATCCTCCTCAATCCCTGTATCTATTTGGAAATCTTGAGTATTGGTTTTACAAGGTTTTTTTAATTACTTCTATGAGATGAAACTCAGGTATCTTTGTAACCTGGAATAATGGGGAAAAAAGAATTTGCATTCACTATTTATAGTAAAAAAGCAAAAAAGGCACATAAATACTGCTTTAGGAACAGAGCAGAAAAGTAAATCATTAAATATAAAATCTAGGCATAAATGGGTTAAAATGTCTAAAACAGGTTTAGCAGAAAACCTTAGTTTTAGTTATAATATAAAAATACCATTTGTAATATATCCATTCGGTTACTGAACTGCACATAACCAACCTTTCAAAAAAGACTTACACAATGTAGAATTCTGAATTATGTATCATATAGCAAATCAAATGAACTTCCAGCACAAAATTCAGTTTTACATTAAAAAAGAAGACAATACTTACTTTTCATATCGGCCTGTGTAAGATAAGGACCACAGAATATATTTAATTACCTGAAGAAAACAAGAGACAACAAAAAGTATGAACATACTTTCAAAAGGATTTTGAAGCATTTTCAACATTTGCTAAATTAAACTACACCTGGGTAATCCCTTTTTGAGATAATGCTAAAATAAAAGACATGCAATATTTTAGCTAAAACTTCTTTTAGAGGATGTTTAATTAGCCAGGCAGTTAGCAGTTATCCCATCTGTTCCTGTGCAAACTGTAAGTTGTTTTTACACAAATTATACATAATCAAATTTACAAGAAACAGTTATAAACTCCAGTTTTAGTATTTATCAGCTAAAGACAAATTTTTGTGGTGCTTAACATCAAAATCACTGACTCAGGACTGGACCTTCGCAAAAATCTTTGTATAGAGAACATAGAATTTTAAATACATGTTTTTGAAAACCTGTACTTTTCTGACTGTATTGGGTTTACATGCCAAGGTTTCAGCAGCAGGAGCATTGCAGGGGTGGCATCTGTGGGAAGAGACATGGGGCTGCCCCCACGTAAGACAGGAGCCAGTTCCAGACAGCTTCAAACCAGATCTACCACTGGCCAAAGCTGAACTCATCAGCTACACTGGTGGAGCCCCTATTGATAACATATTTACAAAAAGGTCACTGCAGCAGGTTTAAGAGAGAGCAGTAAGAAAACTGGGAGTGAAATGACCCTGAAGTCACCGAGGTCAGTGAAGAAGCAGGAGGAGGTGCTCCATGAGAACCATGAGATTGCAGCTTTTGGAGAACACCACAGTGATTTAAGTTGTTTTTTTCCCTGAAGGCCAGTGAAGGATTACAGTGGAGCAGAGACAAATTCACCTGAGACCTGTGCAGGACCCCATGCCAGAGCAGATGCACGCGCCTTGAAGGATGACCCACAGAGAGCCCACAAAGAAAACAGCTCCTGGCCGGAACTGCAGCTTGTGGACAAGAGCCCACAAAGGAGCAAGTTTTCTGGCAGGAGCTGCCACCTGTGGGGGACTCGTGCTGGAGCAATCTGTTTCTGAAGAGCTGTACCCCATGGAAAGGTGACCCCGTTCTTAAAACAACTGCTGCCTATGGAAGGGATCTATTGAGCCTGAGGATGAGGGGAAGATGGTTTTAGTTTTCGGTTTGCTTATTGCATTTTATTTTTAATTCACAAAAAATTTAATTTTAAGTTCCTCAATTCAAGTCTGTTTTGCTCATCACAGTGAATCAGAGAGTGAGGCCCCTGTACTTCTCTTGACTCATGAGATTTTTCTACTCTTCTTTCCCCATCATACTGAGGGTAGGGAATGGCAGCATGGCTTGGCAGGTACCTGGCAGTCTCAGCAAAGGTTAACCCACCACATCAATTTCTTCCCATCTCAAATAAATAAATAAATAATAATCCCTTCAAAAACACCTGAAATGTAAGTTCAAGGTAAAAGGTGACTCACTAAATCAATCACTTACCCTTTTGATGATTACCCCAAAAACCACCAGAACAACCGGTAATAGCAGTGTCTTTGTGTATCTTACTGGAGTCTAAATGGAAATCAAGTTCATTAATTGCTTTCCTTCATATGTAATTATTTCAATCACCATTTTAAAGAAATCAATATAAGGAGATCTTCCTGGAGTAAAATGTAAATGTAAACTCTACCCAGCAATCATACTAAAGATGTAATACTAGCGTCATCAGTAAATTATTTCCAGTTCTTTGGCAAGCCATCCAAAGATGAGAAATAGATTGTATCTCATCTGAATTTGAGTACTGTAGGTTGACTAATCTATAAATATTCTAAATGCATATCTAGGCACTGATTAATTAAAAGAAGTCTATTAATGCCACATTATGAAGCTTCAATGCTGGTCTGTAGTCTAAACCTACTACATAAGCCCCTTGCAGCTTTCAGTACATGTTCCATATACTCAAAACCAGGTACTCAGAGCCCCATAAAATCTTGTTTGCAGAACTGTAACCTTTCATTTATTCCTGAGGAAGCACTTCTTTATTCAAGCAAGCATATTTCTTAGATCTAAAATCGAAACACTGCTTCAGTTTAAGTTCATTTAAATGCAAGAAACCCAATTAAATTTAGTTTTAGTTCATTAATTTCTCTTTTAACAAGTATGTATCTGAACTTATGATGGCAGTAGGAGGTGTGGTTTTCAAATGTTTTAAGTTACAAAAAAAGATAAAGCAAGAAGTTCCCTCTTCCAAAATCACATCTTTTGACCAAATTACCTCTTTTTCCATGAAGTCAAATTCAGCAGCACAGGTATACATTAACGTATCAAAATCCTTGTAGCCAATAAATTTAGATTTCAAGATATTTCCTATATGGGCCTGGCAGGATATACAGGAAAGAAATACCAAACTGTAGTAAGCAAAACTGTCAGGTTTCCCACAACAAAGTAGTATAAATGGAAGAAATTATATCATATTTAGGAATATTTTTAATTAGAACAGAAGTTTATACCACTTACAGTGTTTTTACAAGAGCACCAAAAATCTACTTCCAGCATATTAAATAACATTTTTGACACTAACACAGATTGTATGGTGTGAAAATAAAAAGCAGAAAACAGCAAAAAAAAAGGGTGTCACTATTGTGATTGTATTCAACAAGACTATAGTTTTGCATAGTTGTATTTTAAGATGTGGCCTTCCTATCTTTTACCCCTTGATACACATACACAGACAGGTTTTTAACAATAGAATAAAGGGGCTGAAATACAGCAAAAGGCTGTACTTGTTACAAGCATTTCAAAACTGTGCTGAAAATCAGTTTCAGAAAAGAGTGAATTGACAAACTGAGTAAATAAAGGTGTAGGTAGAAGATACCCATGACAAACAAAGCTCTACAAATCCACTCTTAAAAACAAACACATAGAGCATTCACTAAGACAAAAATAAAGATATTTGTGTTTTCACAAATTTTGGTAATAACATCTCAAAGTGATAATACATAACGAAAGAAAAAGTGAATATACAATCTCTCTCACAGTTCTGCAAATCAAATTCTGGAAATTCAGGAAAGTATATCAGTAAAATGTCAAAATAATATTAGGAATGACAAAATTTTTTGAAAGATACCAACCAAATACTCTGATAAGAGAACTTACGTCATCAGCTATTCCAAACACAAGAGAAGTCAGGTATTTCAAGGTGACTGTCCCAAATATCCAGGCACATCCTTCAATGACCTTGAAAAATACATTTAGAATGGATGTCTATAACCTTTATGAATTTCTTCTTTCTTAAAAGGCTTCTTAAATTTAGCTACTACTTATAAACTCTCCTATGTTACAGCCGAAATAACTTTGCACAGCTGATTTACACTACAGCTGTACCACTGCATCCATCATTGTAGCAGAGGGGGTAGCAAACTTATCTTTAAACAGGGGCAGCTTCCCTGTCTGTTCCATCTATTTTAAATGTATCAGTGTGTAGGGATTGTTTTTGGACAAGAGCTGCTCCATATTATCAGGTTGTGCTAGCCTGGGAATTCAAATCTTTGGATGAATTTGCAGATTTATAGCACTGTCTCAAGATGATCTGAGGTTGTACATTGATGGCAATACAAACAAAGCATGTACAGTTACTACTTTTAGTTACCTATCAAGTTCATTCCTGTACCAAGAAGGTTAAATTCTTAGCAGTGTAGCTTAATCTAGCTAATTCTTTATAAAACTAGATCAACTGAATAGGACAACCTGTCTCAGTATCTTGCATTTGGGACCCACAGCAGATGCTTTCAGAGAGAATGCAACAAAAAACTGATCTTTGCCCTAATGTAAGTAGGGTTTTTATGTGACAATGGGCTGCATTCAATCATGTCATTAAATGGCTGCTAAGAAACCTAAATACCTAGGAGGTATCCCAATCCTTTACCGAAGCCTCTGGATTTTTCTTCCACGGTAACTTTCTTATTCCTCATTGCTGCTAGCCTAAGAGGCACTAAAAAAACTATAATTATATTCTACTTCACTGGCTTTGTCATATTTACCTTTATTTTACAAAATGTAGAATGCTAACCTATTTTAAAATCTCAGCTATTTTGTGAATCTACATTAATAATTATCTTCATACTCTACTTAATGGTAATAGATTTTGGGGGAACTTTTTTGTATTTTTTAGGATTTTTTTTTACATAAGACACATTGACTGAGACTACACGCAGTATTTACAATGTTACATATGAATTTACCAAAAAAAAAAAAAAATTCTGCTTTCTCTACAGGTTCTTCCCTGTGATTTCCATCAAGTATTTTCCTTTTTGGTGCCTGTTCAGTAATGAATTGGCATGTTCAGAGAACTTTGCATACGAATACTGAGATTTCTCTGCTGAATGGTAGCACCTTATTTGGGATCAATTATTTTATATACGTTTTTAGGGTTGTGGTGGTCTTTTGAAAACTTACCATTCAATCCCACCCTTTGTTTCTGACCTTCTAGCATTCATACCTTACCTCATTGGGTTTAATTTCTTTTACAGTTCCAGTTAGACAGCTTCTCCAAAAAGTTCCTGAAATTTATGTACATCACATTCACCCACACACCCTTATCTGCATCTTTCAGAGGAGTCAAACACTTTTGCAAGGCATGACTTCCTTCGACAAAGGCTGCACTGGATGTCTCTCATTATGCTGCACATACATACAGCTTAACACCTTCCTCATCGTACAAGTTTCTATTCTTTTACAAAACACAGATTTATTAGTTTGCCAATCCCCAAGTGCCTTGGATCTCCATTTCAGAAAACTGACATGAAATTTGCCTACACTCTGATTTTCCCTCTTACTACAGCCAGGCATGTATATATGCACTGCAGTTTCCTATAAATATTTTAATTACTTCCTATTCTAATTCCCTTATAATACCTGTATGAATTTCATCCAGTTTTGCTAGCTGCTTACCCTTCATTTAATAAGAATGCCTGTCTTAAGTCAGGCATAGTCTTGGTAGGCTCCCATTTCAGGTGTTTTTAAGCAGCAAGTCTCTTTTCATGTTTTCTACATTGTTTGTACATTTTATTCATAATAGTTTTGGGAGTGTTCTCCCTGTTTGGACATGATTTCTACTACCCTCCAACCTCACCTACACAACTCTACAGTGTTTTACTCTGACTTGCTTCCCTATGTAATTTTAAGATGTTTGCTGTTGCCATATAAATATCCTTAAAAAATTATATAGATATTCACATTATAGTGAATAGCTAATGCAGTACCTTAAATCTCCATTTCTGTAAGCACTATTAGCCTTTTAGTTATCTCTTCTAAACTGACCTTTACTTTAAAAGGATTTGCATACAGATCTTAGGTTTTGTAAACATGTAAAGTTGGCAATTTGAAATTAAATGTGTTGCCATTTAAAGGCTATTTCAGCTTTCTGATACACATGTGTTTATGCTCTTTTTATTTCTTCAGGAATTCAACACTAATTGCTGAGAACATTGACAATTTATCAAAGACAGTAGTTCAGCTATATTCCTTGATTTTCAATTATTAGAAACAAAACCAGAAGCTGTTTCTGTATTTGACAAAAACAAACAAAAAAAGTCATAGTTTCCCTGAAATTCAAAATATTCGAAATTCCTTACCCATACATAGACTTCTCTTTTGCGCCTTTTCAAGACTTTTGGACTCCATTCAAGAATTCCCTAATAAAAAAAATTAATGCACATTTTCAGGTAACATAATAACAACAAGCTATTCCAGTACCCTGAATGAGAGGTTTTTCATTTTGGTAAGTTTAGTGCATCATATTCATTTAAAAAATCTTCCATAGTTAATACAACCTGAGATATGAATATATATAGTATGATTTCACCCTGCACTGGCAAAACTTGCCAACATAAAAACTCTTACTGCAGTTCGAGTACAATTAATGGAAGACTACTTTTCTTCTGAACAAGTAAGGAGATTCTGTATTATTCAGTTCTAAGCTTCTTTAAATCAAAACCAGTGGGAAACTGAGTTCTGTCTGCTTCTGTAAATGACAAGAGACTGAAGCAATAAATAAATTACTCGCACCATAATATAAACAATTTTCAAGTAAGGCAACAGAGCATGGAGGGCGCTAGGGTCAATCCTTTCTGTTTCACAATATGTTCATTTTATGACACAAGGAAGACCCATTTTAGGCTAATTTGATGAACAATGTATATAAAAGCTTCCAGAAATCCAGTCCATATGTGAGAGTGAGGCCAGTATAAGCATCCAAATAACACACAAACAACAAATACTTTTGTCAAAGCAGAAAACAGGCAAAGAACTCAACAGGTTGAGAACTCAACTCAACCTGTACTTAATATATAATTACAAAAGCTGCTACAAGAAACTAGAATAGATTCATAACAAGCAAACTATACAACAGCAAATATGCAGCCAAGGCAGTTTACTATTAGAGTAAGTGAGAAATTGCCACACTCTTGCTGATCAACAACATATAAACTAACAGACAAAAATAATCAGAAATTAAGGTGATTTGCATTAAGCTAAATAGGATCTGTTCACAACATTTCATCTCCTATTTCTTACGTACATAAATACTTTATGAGGAACTATACCAAACTGAAAGAGGTTGTGGGGTTTCTTCCTATTTAAAGAAAAATTAAGATAATGAATGGTGAGATGATGAATCTTCAGTGAATAGTTTTGCTAACACAGTGGTATGATGCAGCAGTTTCAAACAGTCTCAAACTACTGTTATATATGGTTTGTCATTTGTTCTGCACTAGAAGATTTACTCCAAGAACATAAGAAGCATTTCAATTAAGCTCCTCCTTGCTCATGTTCTTGTTTTACAGTCACTCTAGTCAAAATTACATACATGGTAACTTTTATATTTTTATAAAAAGAAGAGAACTACAAAAGCAAAAGAGCTGAGTCTTCACTTAATTTCTCTTACAAAGACGTTTTGGTGTAAATCCATGATTTCTTGAATTAGTATTTACCCTTTCACCAGATATCTTTATGGTCTAATTCTGTTTCTCATGTGAAAGGTTTCTCATCTATCTGGTAATGCAGCAGTTCCACATTTTACATCAATACATATGTAACAGTGCAGTACTGCAGTCTCAGCACAGCATATGATTCTTCTTAAGCAACTTACCGAGATAACCACTAAAGATGCAGCATAATATGATGTCAGTAACATTGAATTACCGAACATCAGAATAAAACACACCAGAAGAGATACCTGAAAGAAGAAAATAAAAATTATTCAATTTAAAATAGAAAAGGCAAGGATTACCTAGTGTTAACAGCTTTGAATTTAAACACCTAAATCGAAACACCTGAATCTAAACACCTACTTTGCTGTAAAGTACAAGCCTGATACACTTGCAGATTTGTTCTGAAAGCACTGATTGTAAGGACTTAACAGCAGCAGGTAACCAAGTGTAGATAATTGTTTTAATTTATTTACTATAAGTATGTAAGAACAAATCCTGGTCATAGGATAAATTTATGTAACACAACAGATACATTTCTGAAGTTATTTCTAACATATTCATTTTTTTCTCAATTATTGTATGAGTCCTCTCCATCCTGTTTGTTACCGTTTGGAATTCTGGACAAACATAAAAATTAATAGAATGTTTGATGTCTTCTTTCTTCCTAACTGACAAACATTTAAAATACCATCATTATCAAAGTCAAGGAAGCAGAACTCTGACTGTTTGATCATATGCAGCTAATTCAAGGCTGAAATGCAACTTTTATCCACCATCCTGATCTCCTGTGCTCTCTTTTTTAACAGAAAGCAACCTGAATTATATTTTCCATCTTGGAGTGCAAAAATCAACAAGCTCTGTCTTCTTTTATACAGGAATAAGGAAAAATAACATAGTAATTTGCAGACTTTTCTACTCCCCTCTTCACACAGTTAAGACTTTCATTTTCCACAGAAGGAGAAGGGTAGGAGGGAGGCAAAAATTGAAAACACCACAGAACAGACTGGCAGTTTACCCAGACTCAATAAGCTGTCTCTGTAATATAACATGACTGTTTATCTATCTGAAAATAGGCTATTTATGACACTTCAGCACCTAAATTATGATATAGCTATTGACATAGGCCAGAAAGCTTAAGTATGTCATCCTGCTTCTGACAAAAAGTTACCAAACAAATCTGCTTATTTTGTCCCTGCTTTACATAAAAAATGAATCGCATAGAACTTACCATTGCCTTTAGTTTATCATTTACAGTATTTCAAAAAAATGTTTGAAAACATATGAAATATAATTTAGTTTCTTTTCTGGGGAAATATTCTCTTTCCACCCACTGAGTTAGCATAGCACAATTTTAGCAAAAAAAAATTTTTAAACACCATGACATTTCTTAAAAGAACGTGTCTACATCGTTCTTTGTATTTAAAACTGTAATCTCACTTCAAAAAGCAAAACTTGATCATTATCTCAATTTTATAAATTAAAATCAGGTATTATGCAGAAACTCACACACATATTTTACTTATCATTTCCCTTCCTTCTTGACTTTCTTACACAGTTTTGAAATAAAAAAATAACTGGTTTTCAACTTAACAGTTTCTTTTCTTGTCCTCCTTTCTAACTATCTCCCCAAACAGTCAAACCACAAGATCTCTGCATGGTCAAGACTACAGTAGTTTTCAAAACTCAATTTTAGTTCCAATCCAGACCCCTCCCTCCCTTATCACTGCATGTTTTCAATCTTTGTGCAACTAAGGAAAACACTTCAGACAAATGGTCTCTATTCATGCTTTGACCTGTTTGAGGGGACTTAAAGTTCTTTTAAAAAAGCATTACCATATGAGCAGACAGTATCTTCTGTAATTTGCTGGAGTCAATATAACCCATAATACACACTGCAAATAATGAAGCTATCTAAAATAAAAAGTGAAAGGGAAGTTAAAACAATTTGCACTGGTGTACTCCTTCATGCGAAACAAAAGGTTATTCAAGCAATCATTAACTTTTGTTGCTACTTTTTCCTAAGTACTTAGGCGTTTCATAATTATTTCTTTCAAAAATCCCATTGTGGTGCTCTAAATAAGAATTATCAAATACAGTTGAATATTTAAGAAATAAGTATTCCACTTAATAAAAATGCAAGTCACCAAAATAAAGCAGTAACACATTACCTTTCAACTTTAACTTTAAAACAAAATAAAAAAAAAAACAACAACAAAAAAAAAAAACCCACCAAAACCCCCAAGCCAAAAAAACTAAACCAAACAAAAATGGAAAAAATCCCCCAACAAACAAAAACCCCAAACCAACCAAAACACCCAAAATACATCAGTCAAAACCACAAAAGAATTACTCATTAATTTTAAGTTTTCAGCGAAGTATGGAAACATCCGCAATTTACTGTTGAGGAAAATATGACTTGTTGACTTATTGATTAGACAGCCTCTTAAAAGTCATATGGGAAATTAATGAACTTATGAAGCGAACCTGAATATTCAAATTTCAGACTGAGCATCTTGAATGGGTTATAGTGACAAGTTTCAATATTTTACAGAATTTATTGGTTTCCTCTTATGCAAGGAAACTTTCCTCTTAGAAAACTTGCAATCACAGCTTATATTGATTGTTTAAAGCTATCAACTCAAACCAGGCAAAATCTGCTTCAAGTAAGGCAGACAAGTGACAAGGTCTGGGGACACAGGTGGATTTCAGTCAACAGGCTACATTTCAACCAATTCAAACACTAAGAAAGTTGCTGTGTGACAGTACCCTACTTCTCCAATCAGCATTCACTAGATTTCAAAGCTAACTACAGTTACCATAACTATCCAAAATCTCAGACTACAGCACTACTCACAGACTCATCAAAATTATATACGAAATCATGCAAAATCATGCCAGATATTACATGCCATGCAAACACTGGTACATTTGAAAATTTTAAACATCCTGATCAATGCCTTTTTTTTTTAATTTTTATGCTTCAAAATACAAAGGTTTTTTTCTTGTTCTAATGTACTGATCTCAGGCTAGAGGCTGCTTGTATGGGAAAAAGTAAGTATTTTTAGTCCTGGAGACAGAATGGTAAGTGGTGCAAATGGTCAACTTTTAAACTCAAGACTAGAAAAAGACTGATGTGACAAATGCTGAGAATCTTTCCTGACAGTTAGAATGAAATCTGGCTAAAAGGAAAGTGCTGGTATAGTTGTGAATTCAATGGCTGTCTATACAAAGCAGTCAATTTGTCCACGTTAGACAAAGAGGCTTTTAGAGGTAAATATGGGCTTACCTGAGTTAGAAGAACAAACTGAGCAAACTGCCAGGGAAGCATGAAAAAGATATTAGAAACACACAGTGCAATCAAGCTTCCTGTATTAATACTCGGAATCCTTGGGAAAAAGAGACAGAATAGGCATCAGTAAGTACAATTACACAGCTGTTTGCATATAATTGAAAAGTACAATAGAAAACACAATAAAAATACAGATACCTTGGAAGATAGCTAGCAATACTTATCAACTACAAATAACACTGCTCAAGTAAATTTAATATCTTTTTTTTTTCCCTTGAGTTTCCATGACAACAGCTCTGATGTTTAATGCTCCTTAACTATTTGATGAGTCACTGATTACCAAACAAGTCTTCTCCCGGCAGTATGCAGCAGAGCAGGCCAAAGTATGTAATTCACAACTGCTTCACCTTCTTGCGACAACTCTACAGTCAGGTCACAACCATTTCCATTTCAGCTGAAATCACAACTGTTTCAGAACAGTCTGCATTTGAAAGTGATTTAACTCCTCTCACACATTTCTTCCATATTTACTTTCTGCTAGCAATCCTGAGTGATGTTTCAGGGAAGGAGACAATGACAAGTACATGAAACTCATCTGTAACTGAAACCCCAATCCATCCTCTGTGTTGTGAAATAAATGCTATTTAAAATATTTAATCCTGTGTTGATTCCAGTTCAATTCTGAAACATGTCATGTTTTAAATTTCACTAAATTCTAGAGAGCACATATCTTTTTCTCATATAAAAAACACAAATTAGTGACAAGCATTAAATACTTTTGCTTTAAACATCAATAACTACAAATCAGTATCACCTAATAAAGGAAAATTGGTGGTTATAAGTACTAAGTTCAGCTAAATCATAAATACATTGTAAATCTGATGCAATGGAGTTGGTAGAGAAACCCTTAAGTATGAATGGTTATGCTTATTTTCTAAAACAGAGGCAAGACAGTAACATAATCATGTTGCAAGCCAGAAACAATCACGGAAAAGCAAGGCTAATGAACTCAAGAGCATCCCTGCATTAATGTAATTAGACTGCTCTAAATCATTGAACTAGTAAATGAGACTAGTTAATTAGTCATAGAAAACTGCAAGAACATACTAGCTTATGGGTGCCTATAGCATCCTCTGTTGCAAAGCATAGGCTTACTCTACGTGCAGCCAACATACCACTCTCCAAGAGGGACAAAACCAATTCATGAAGTATCAGCTTGTTTCTCATGGGAAGGGACATCAACCAAAAATTCTGATTTTTACTTTAGATACATATTTGCCAACACAGTAATTCTGATTTTTATGTTAATCATGTCTTCAAGTTGCCAAGTTTTTCCTTTTAATAAGTGAGTAATATGACTGCAGTTCTACTGGTGCAGCGTCTGCAATGTAACAGCCACAGGAAAGTTTCTCTGTTAATTATACCATTGTTACAGCACATGGAGGCATTTACATAACTATTTAAATAAAGACAAATAAATGTCCTGTGACATTCAATTGTTTTAAAGCATTGTAAAGACTCAGTATAAACAGTGAGGTACCTGAGAATATATGTCAAAAGCAACATCTGCATCACAAGGAATGGGTACGAGAAACTTTCACGAAGAGGTGGCGTCCACATGACACGAGTGCACTAAAAATAAGAACTGGGTTAGGATACATTTCCATAAAACCATGCATTTGTATTTCAAAATAAATTACTACAGATACTCCAATAAAGCAAAAACCAAGCTGTATGAGGTTTTAGTCAGAAAGTTGAAAAAACAAGCCAGGAAGCAGAAAAGAGGAAGGAAAAGGAAGTGGCTTCTACACTTGAGGCCTCATATATACTGTTTAATTAAAATAGATCACTGCTTTTCCAAAACAAAATGTGACAGCTAGAGAATATCCAGGAAAAAAAAAAAAGCAGGACAGCAGGACTTGTCCCTGGTTCTGCTGAAATAATCAACTCTTCCAGGTGAATAATTCTCAAATTCATGCAGCGACTTGGCACACTTAGAGACAGTGTGTCGGGAGATAATCTGAAGGAGAAAGCAATATATTCCTCATTATGCTAGATTTCTTGAGGTTATAAACACTTCACATTTCTATTAGTAACAGCACATTAAAATCTGAAGCTGCCCTCCAAAACAGGCCAGTATACTAAACTCATGAAATTAAGTTCGTACAAACCCTATACTTACACATAACTTATGTATTGCACACTTTAACCCTAATAAAGCAAAGCATAATACACTGAATTCAACTGAATATTTTTTATTAATTTCTAATTTATTGGGGTTCATGACAAATAAATAATGGGCATCATGACAAATGGCTCAGCTACAACTGTTGTCTCCAATATTTATATTCAGCTCTTTATAAAGTGCTCGCACTAACCATAAAAAAAGAACAAATACAACTTTACAGGAATACTTTGACATACAAAAAACAGGTTCAAATTTGCTATCAAGAGATTTGCCTTAAAAATCAGAAGTAGGTTCTTTACAACTACAGGAGAAAAATGTAATGCATCTTAACATGGACCATAATGAAACTATGAAAAGCTTGTAGGATATTGTTGCCAGGATGTTCCTTCTCTTTTGCTTCCTAGAACTTTTCAACCATTTTTTAAAATACTGTTTAATCAAACAAGTCACTAAAATCAACACTATATAATTCCTTGCTTATTGTCCTGCTATTTCCCAAGTACGTTAAATAGTGTAAAATAAAAGCAAAGTACAGAAACTCATCACATTAATCACAGTCCCTGATGACTAGAAGCACTCTTTGTAAAAGCTGCACCACTTATCATTAAAATAAACCTTTGATAAATATATGTATTAATGTGCTGTCCTCAGCTGATTGCACAGATGTGATGAGTTAATTTTTTTAATAAGCAATAAATATAATCATGATTCTTCTAAAGCAGTGGAGTCATTTTGGATATTTTTAAAGACTACAGCAACATTTGGTTTACCAAATCTTATGACACTGGAGAAGATAAGACAGGAAAAAAATGATGAGCATATACAACCATAAAAAAGAAGCATTGCCTTAAAAGTGGACTGACTAATATGGGCTGTGCTACTTTTCCATATTTGGAATGTAACGCTAAACTGAGTCACCTGTGGATAATTTATCAAGACTGTAAACTCACTCTGCTGCAGGTAGAAATATATCAGATTTGTCTAAGTTTAAAATCATTAAAACACAATAACACAAGCACGGCACAAATGAAAACATACAGCCTCAGGATCACTAGCTCAAAGCCAAAGAGCATTTTTACATAGCACTTTTACAAAGCATTAGTGCTGAGATACCAAGGCTTGCAGATCCCATCCTTACTTACAAGCTTACTCGTGTAGCTCAGTCCTATCCTCTCCAAATAGGAAAGGAAATTTTTGGCAGCTGATCTAGCTTGACTGAACTCACTGCTGACCCACACAAGATGATTTGCACATAATCACAAGCGTATCAGAGAGCTGGGCATTTCTTACACACAGGCACACCCACAGCATGGGATTCAACAGAGCACCCAGTGGGGAGAGATCTCCTGTACACATCTACAGGTACTACCATAACTATATACACAACATATCAAATAAATCTGAGTTATTTCATTCAGCTCCAGTTCAAACACAAAGTGCCAGCTAAGATCCAACACTGCACCTCTGCAAGTATTTCCTGCTGTTCTCCAGAAACACATACAGTTGAGCCTGAATCAGTCGCCTTCCTTAAGCCCTACCTAAGCTCAGACTACATCTGTGTAGAGCTGTGCAGACCTAATTTCACACCATTGCCCAAAATACATTGTCTGTGCTTTTTTCCCCAAGTCAAGTCATTCACAGAGAGCGAGAAGCTCTCGTACAGTCACCTATGGATAGAACAGCACTGTACCACAGTGAAATAAATGTTTTTGCTACCACTACCTTTAAGTTTTCAACACATTTCTTCCTGAAGTTACACTTACCACCTTCACAGACTTGGCAAAACAGTGCCTATTCTATTAGCACTCACTAGCAAAGGATGAAACACCATTTCACTTCAGGATGCCACTAAACAGAAAACCACATAAAATGCCCGATTTACACTCGCAGAGCACAAAAAAACGTTTAGCAACTCTAATGTTTACCTGTTTTCAACCAGGCAGTTCAACCTCCATGGGTGACAATGATTTATAATATGCTTAAATTCTTAAGTGCCTAAATTCTTTAAATATCCCCCATGCATACATGGGGGATATTTAAAGAAAAGACATTTCAAATGAAACTTGAAAATAAAATAGCTATTTTATCACACAGATTTTTGTTTTATAAGAAAACTGTCAAAGCTTACTGTAAATTATGTACAATACATGTTCTTAAAACTCAGCGTTCTCTACCAAGTTCAGCTCAGTAAAGTAAGAAAACAAAACCCATAAATTCAACCCTAAGCTAAATTAAAAGGCAGTTAGTTTCCATTTAGAAGTTCTTTACAAATTTCCATTCATAAAATGAGCACTAAGGGAAAAAAAAGCCAAACAAAACAGCCCAAGGGAATAAGAATGAAAACTATGAGTTTTCTTCCAAAATATGAAACAATGACATGAACAGCATTAACTGGGAAAACTAGGAGAGGTTGTGACAGTTTCTTTATTTCTTCCTTTTCTGCAATGCAGCTTACGTAAGTTTAGCACTGGTTACCTATGTACACTATTTCTAAATTCTGTGTATCCTGGCTATAGTATATAAGCAACAGAGGTTTCTTTGAACTCTTCCTTGTACTGATGGATTTCCAATAAAATATATAGCAATTTAAAGAAGCTTCTGAAGCTTACTCATGTAGCCCAGTTATGCGTGGTATGGGCACGAAAATAGAGTATTATGACATTTTGAAACTTGAAGTCATTGTGCTACTAAGTTTCAATCTCAGGACCAATTTACAATATATTTCCTTTTCTTATTTTTTATTTTAAGCACTAAAGTGACATTGGACTGTGCTATGTATTTTCCAGTCATAGTTTATTTTGCCTTCAATTGTCTTATTTATTTTAATTGAATTTAAGCTATTTAAATTCAATCTCAAACAAATAAGCAACATCACTACATTTAATGAAATGAGAATTAGTTTAAACTTCAATAATAACTTAAAAAAAGGAATGGTGGGAGAGGGAAACCTACCTCTCCGTGATTGAAAAAGAAACACAACACGGTAACAAGGCCTCCTAGACGACTCCCACTGTGAAAAGAAGAAAAATAGGTATAACAGAATCTTATAATGGTCAATGTTGCTTTAAAAATGTGAAGCAGCACTTGTGTACAGTTACTGGGGGCAAGGGAGGAAAGTTTTCAAACACCAAGAGAAAGCAATCAACTGACTACATACAATATTAAAATACGAGTCAGTCAGACTGTTTATTTCAGAGCAAACCAGTCCTTCACACATCAGCTCTTTTTTGCAGAACATCAATTTTAACGTTAATAACTTGGAAAAGTTATTCCACTGCTCACAAATTTTGGTTTAGATCATTACATCTACTGCTTTTAAAAACCAAGTAATACAAATGCAGTACTTCTGCCCTAAGATGTTGAGCAGTAAATTTCAGAATCTGCATGCTTCATCACCCAACAGGAAATTTTGATCTGGATCTAAAGACTAATTTAGGGTAATCAAATCAAGCACATTCAAAAAACATACTTAAAAGTTAACTCATTATATGGTCAATGCAAGATATAATGTAATTTTTATGTGGAATACTGCGATGTTAACATGAGAAAGCTTTTTAAGCCCTTGACTTAAGTATTTTTTACATTTCCATATCCATCAAATTCACCTATTGAATAAATAGCAAAAGTAAACCCAAAGATATTACTTAGATTTTTCCCATTTCAACAGAGCAATAGAAAAGGTTCCTATTTGTTTGAACAGATTTGTAATTACTCAAGTTATGTGATATAATGCAAAGAACAGTTTTATGCACACAAGTTCACTACTGCTCTGAATGACAGATGATACCATTTTTGCTACTAAACAAAAGCAGCAGCCAGCTGTTAAGATTCTTAAAAAAAACCCTAAACCAAACAACAACAAAAAAACCCAACTACACACAATAAAAAG
The DNA here is from genome assembly GCA_013396995.1 of Dicaeum eximium. Taxonomy (NCBI): domain Eukaryota; kingdom Metazoa; phylum Chordata; class Aves; order Passeriformes; family Dicaeidae; genus Dicaeum; species Dicaeum eximium. The sequence goes on from VWZP01009979.1 coordinate 566,955, forward strand.
CCAACAAAAAAAAACCCTTCACCCCTTCAAATCCTCTCAGATCCTTCACCATCAGTAACATACAAATCAAACAGAATCAGCAGGTTCTGGGTACAAAACCTGAGGATTAAAGATACTGAGTGCTAAAATGATCTCCAGGATTGTGCATTCTAGCACATAAAAGTCAACCTTACATCCCACACATTCGAAAAGCTTCAACACTAAAATGCAAAATAACAATAAGAACATGATTAACATTAAAAATGTTAGCCCTAGAAACAAAACAAAAATTTGATAAAAAACACCTCAAACCAGAAACAAAACTCAAGGTCTACGCTTTCTAAAGGAAGTAGTGAGAAATAAAGAGCTCACTGATTTTTCAATGACAATCATATATAAAATGTGAATTTCTGTGTAACTCCCTTAAGAGAAATATTACAAGGTAATGCCACAAATACTGAAAGTTTACCTACTTCCTCAAAACATGCACTAAGCAACTTCCTGTTTTTACTGACAGTGTCACGCCCTGGGCTATTCCTTATTTTAACTATCAGCACATGCTTGAGAGAGAAAGAAGAAAACCCAAGACACTGAAACCAGAAAATGATTGAGGGAGGAAAACCAGTCACATCTCTCAGAGGAAAATATAGCTGCCTTTCACTTTTTCGCAAAACCAACACATGAAAACAGATGTAAACAGAAAACATATTTCCACTTCTGCTTTTCTGCTGAATGTGGAATCCATTTTTGTATGAAAGTATATTACAGCTCCTGAAATGCAAGGACAGATACTGAAAGCACAAATTTATAGAAAAAGGGAAGTGCACACATACAATTTGTCCAAAAGAATGCATTATGTAAAAAAATATTTTGCCTTCTCAGTTAAGTTAAAATGGAAATACATGCAAATACGGCTTGAAGCAAAGTACTGGAAAAACCCCAGTCTTGGTTAAAAGTACACCATCATTCAACTTGTGTTTAAAAATGAGTTACAGTGATAATTTTAAGAGCAGAAATATGTCAAAAGCTGTTTAAAACACATACAGCATCTAGTTTTATCCACAACCCAGTGGTATCAATGAGATACCACCTCAATAAATTTTTCCACAATTTTTTTCCAGCAGCATTATCATTATTTTAAGCAAAAAGCTACTATATTTCAGTAATTTTTTACTGACAACATATATGTAAAAGAAAGCACTACTGCAGTACAAACAAATAATCAATATCTCAAAAATATTTTTACATTCACTTTTTCAAATTCTGTCGGAAACCTGACAGCTAATACCAACTAAATAGCCCAGTCTCAACTGCCTTACCTGAGGTATGTACCGTATATGAAGAACAGTGACATCATGAACCCATTCAACAGAAAAATCACAGCAACATAAAAGGAAGCAGGGTCTCCCAACCCTAACAAAAACAGTTAATATATGTTGTCAAATACAGAAGAAAGGCCATATTGGTTATAAAGCACCATACAATCCGTATGCTATCTTAATATATCTATATTATATGTGAACTATCAGTATAGTATCTCAGTGTTTCTACAGGAAAAGACAATTAAACAAAAAGTAGATGTAATTAAGTCTATTGTGAAGATTCAATCAGGAGACCAGAGCTTTAAAAAAAACCAGGAAGAGTAGGAGTAGACATAACATTGGGGTAGTCAGTGACAGAATAATGCAAGAGGGATGCATTAACTGCAGAGAAAAATCTGTGAGGTTTAGAAGGTAGAAGTAATGCTAAGAATATTCTCTAGACGACACTTTTATTTCATAGAGCTTTTTAGGTTTGTTAATCCTGGGCTCTCACTTCCCATCTCTTGCAGGAGTAAATCCATCTTTAAACATAACACATGCAATGCTCTTTGCTTTCTTTGTTTCATTGTAAGCCAAGATATTTTCCAGTAATGCAAGTCTTTCAATATATTCTTTAACAGACACTTCTGCGCTCATGCTTCTGCTGTTATTCTCTTTCCCACTATTTCTTTAAACCCTCCTGACTCTAATCATTTCAGCAATACAGCATAAAAAGCCTTATTCATTAAAGTGAATGGCAGCAAAACTTCTATTTCATATGCAGAACTGATTATTCCCCACTGCTGAAAATACAGCAAGACAGTTTTCTAAAGTAAGATGATGATATGCTCATGAAACACAGTACTCTCAATAGCTGGTGCTTCTGTTGGTTTTGTTTTTACAATAAACAGGAATAAAAGGTTGTACACTGTTTATTGCTTGTTACAAAATTAGAGAAAGTGAACCATTCAAGCTCTGAAGTTATTAAAGCCTTTGTGCAAAGGAAAAATACTGCTCTGTCATCACACAAAGGCATTCTAAATGATAAAATGAAAAACTTCACAAAGTACAATCTATTATTCAGCTTGAACTGACTGTAGAACACCTCAAAAGCACTTCCTGGTAAGGTACTTTTATTGTTTAATACTTACTTGACAAGCCAATATTTCAAAACATGGGGGGAAAAAGTGGCAATGTCCTTGCTTTGGTGTCAAAATCAAGGTATAAGACTGAAATTCTTATGCTGAATAGTAGCTCATGAGAAGAAGAGGATTCTTCTCAGCAGCATCACTAAGTAAGATTTCTCTAAAAAATCTCCAAAACCAAGGGAGGAAATTTTGAAATGTAGGAACTTGGACTATATTTGGGATCCTTCAGAAGTTACAAAAATTAATACATGTACAGTAGGCTTCCAATTACATTTAGAACACCTTATTCTTTGTACTCATCCAACATTATGAAGGCTCAGACCATAACTGTTAAGTTTTGAAGACCAGGACAGGAATTCAATCTAGGCAGAAGGAGTTATCTAATAAGCAAAACCCACATTTTTCACCCTTGGTAACACCTGAATACTTATTATTTCTGAAATACATAAAGCCACAATTGTATGCTTCCTAGGAGAAACCATGATAAACCAGAATTTACCTTCACAGCTTTCAACAGGACTAAGCCCTTTTCCTCTGTTTACAGTCCAACACGTCTTTGTTGGTACACCAAGGAAATCCATAATGGTGGTATAGATGCGGTACCAGCTGGCAAGGACCACCTAGGGGGAAAACAGGATTAGAAGTTTCTGCCCAGAGTAATCTCTCATGACAGCTGGCCCTCATCCAGGCTCATTTTCAAACTCAGGATTTATCTCAGCACTTTTGACCACAATTTCCTAGAGGCATCTAACAGACTTCATTAACAGACTAAAATTATGCATACTGATACTTAGATGCTTTATAACAGAAATAATTTCATGCATCAAGCTGCAATATTCAGAAAAAAAACTTATGTATTGCATTGTCTGGAAGGTTTCTCATTTGAGTAATTTTGTTTATCAGATATTAAAATTACAGATGTTGTTGACAGAGGACAGTTGACCAAACTGAACCCATTAAAGCCAATTGATTTTTTTCCACCTCACAAGAATATTAGTGGACTGAATCTTTAGGATTTTAGTCTCTTAAATTTTGATAGGTTAATTTAAAGCATGTATTACAAAGGGCTTCCAGAGGCAATGTAAGAGAGCATTTCCATTTTCCATGCAAATGCTGTAATGTTCTTATAACAACAACTTAATTAAATCTCAACACCTGACAAGAAAACATCAGTACTTTACACCCAGCAAAAATGAGAACTCATTGTACAGCAAAGTCATTAGTTAATAACATTACCAGGCTATTCTGTCAGGATATAACTGACTTTATAGAGTTCATAAATGAGTAATGTGGCCATTCCAGTTGAGCTGCTTTGAAAGTTATAACCCAGGGGTTCCCAGACTGACAATATGTTTCACCACTGCAGTATTAGCTGCCTCTGCCCTGTGTCACAGAGAACATATATAAGAAAGATGATTCTCTCTTCTCGTTCCCCGTACAATTAATAAAACGCTTTATGTCATTTCTATCTTCAAGAAGGCCAAGAAGGAAAAACAGACAACACATGTGAGAAAGTGATGGAATAAATCTTCCTGGAAACCACTTCCAAATATACAAAGCACAGAAAAGGGATTTGAAGCAATCAGCACAGATTTACAAAGGTGAAATCACACCTGCCCAGCTTTACAACCTTCTGAGATGACTGTCTTGATAGATAAGGAGACAACTGCGGATATTTTTCAATCTGGTGCCAATCTGTTCTACATTTTAAGACTAGATGATGGCACAAGGGAACATTCTCAGCAAATCTGCAGGATAAACACTGGAAGGAGTGACTGATTCTTGTGCTGCCATTCAGAGGGACATCAAAAGGCAGGAGAAATGGGCCAACAGGGAAATGCAAAGTCCTGCACAGGGGATGAACACCACCATGCACCAGTACAGTTGCAAGCTGACCACCTAGAAAATAGTTTCGCAGAAAAGGACCTGTGAGTCCTGGTAGACAATTTATACTTGAGCCAGCAACAAGCCCTTGATGCAAAAAAGACAAATATATCATCAGCTGTATGTCACCAGGACAGGAAAGGCAACTCTTCCCCTCTACTCAGCACTGCTAAGGCTATATTTGCAGTGCTGAGCCCAGTTCTGGGCTGCCCAAGACAAGAAGGACATAGAATAAAGATGACTGAGACAGACTCCTTTTAGTTGATGAGAGAAGAGACAATGACCACAAATTCAAATACAGGAAATTCCACTTCTAAATAAGAAAAAAACTTTTTTTAATTTGGGAGTGGTCAAACACTAGAACAATCTGTACAGAGGTGGAGTATATTCAACTGTATTCAATATTACTCTATTGAAACTGGAATTGACCCTGAGCAACCTGCTCTACCTTCACCCTGGTTTGAGCAGAGTTGAGACTAGAAGACCTTCAGACAGCCCTTCCAACCTCAACTGTTCTGGGATTCTAAAATTCATTAATTTTTAATACGAAGGCTCCAATCATTATGGCTCACTTCATCTGTGGCCTTCACACCCTCACAATGTAAATACTGTATATTTAAATTATAACTAACTACCTCTTCCTAGACCAAGACTCCATGCCTCCATGCCTTACAAAGTACAGTATCCTGAATTCCTGGATGCTTTCTAAACATCTGTGCCCTGGTGCTTCTGGCAGTGCACATGTGTATACATGAACCAGACACCTGCCCCATCTCCAGACAGACATCAATAGGCCTGGAGAACCAAATCAGTGTCTTTCTTCTTATCACCTGAATGCGCTTTGTTAGGGACATCTGTATGGCATATTTGCATCACCAGCCCTTAAGCTGACATTAGCCAAGCATATACAGCATGCTTGTCAAACCAATGTTGCACCTAAAAAGAAAATATCCAATGATTAATTTATCAACTTAACCATTTAACCTGTTTATGCCACAAGTGCCTGTGTCTGCTGCAGACTTTACAAGTGAATACTCCCTAAAAAGGTAACAGGCTAGGTACTTCAAGCAAAAAAAACCCACCATTTTTGTCAAAAGCTACTTTACATGAAACAGTTAACATGGGAATAAAAATGGAAACGAATCAGTAAGCAGTACAAAATTGCTAGGTCAGCTGGAGCACAGTGATGTTTCTGGAATTTCTACTGTTCTGTATCAGATAAGGCAGCAATGCAGAACCTGGAGAATAAAAGCCTAGCTTTCAGACCCAGGAGCGCTCTGTGGACACGTCCAGTCCTTTGCTGCAAAAGAACATGTAGGAAAGTCAAACCCTTTCACTGGTTGCCTTTGAGCGTGCACTTTAAAGCCAACTACACAGATCTTTGCAACACACTCGTCATTTCAACTCACATCTTCATTATCACCACCACACACAGAAATATCAACTGTTCCGTAACAACGAGCATCCAGAGAGCAAACTTAACACATTATCTCTCCACCACAGAAACTAACACATTATCTCTCTACCATTTTTCATCAGAAATGAAAACACTACTAGAACAACCTACAATTGCAAGAACAACCTGACTATGGAGCAAATACTTGGAAAATCAACTTTATTTGGATTATAACATCATACAGCTACAAAGACTACCCTGTAGCTTTTGATAGTTTTTTTTACTGTTTCTATGTATAATTTACATAAATTATGTATTGATTGATACAGACTCATTTTATTTTTCTTTCCTTTTTTTTTAAGTTTTTAAGGCTAGTACTGGCTGTACATGCAAGTGAATTGTTTTACTTTTTTAAAGTAATTTACCATCCTATTTAGCAATGGAATTTCCAGATTGGTTTTGATGAATTTAATTTTAATATCCACTAAACAAACAAACATTTTATTAGAATTCAACCTTAGTGCTACTAATGGGCTGAAAGAGCTGGAAAAATTGCAAAACATCAAACAGGAAATGAAACACTTTCAGGAAGCATGACTGGATACTGAGCATCTGAAGGGAAAATTTTACTGCCAACAAATAAATCCACAAGCATCTTCTCACCACCCAGCTCCATTATGATCGTAAGAAAATCCTATAAATTTGGATGATGTATTTCAGATGTCAAGTTGCACCTATTGACATTTTTATAAATAGTTATGTGGAAACAGGAGTACTCAAGAAATACACTTAAAAAGAAACCCAAAGCACTATTTACAGGAAGGCTAGATATTAAGCAGTAAATGACTGAAAGGAGGAGACTATTTGTCTGCTTTGCATGCCCACACAGGCATAGAAAAGATGAATGAATTCATACCTTATCACCAATTTCTGCGAGCCAGTATAATCCTAGAAAACTGAATGAACAGACAAACCTACACATTTCGCACTGTAATCAACCGAGTGTTCTTACAGAATGTCAGCCACTATATCTGATTGTTCTTGGTTTGATTTCATAATCCAATTTACTTAGTCATCTTTCAGAATGATACTGATGAGTCTTTAAGAACAAGTTGATTTGACCAGTAATCTTTGATTTTTGAAAGTCAGACTACAGCTGAAGTCAATAAATCTTTGTCAGCTAAAGGAAATAACTCTTTAGTATTCAAATGATGTTCACAATGAGGCATTTCTAGAACTGAATTGCAATCCCTCTGGAGTTAGAAAAAAAATTCCAAGCAAACCCTAAACAAGTGAGAGGGCAACAAAAAGTACTAATCTATATAGCATTTAGTTCTTCTAGAGCAAGGACTTAAGAAGCAAATGAAACCACTATGTGCAACTTGTACAAATACATGCACACCAAGAACTCTTACACATACAGTTCCTGAAAGCAGCTCTGCTCCAACAGAGCAGGAGAATGACTATAAAAGCTAATACCCAACAATCACAGCCATTATTAGTTGGCTCTCATAAAAAGAAACCACTGCTGACACATGAAATTGCAGAAACGTATATTAACCAAAGCAATCTTCCCTTTGCAAAATGTTTGGGACACACTGACAAAACCTTAAGAGACAGAAATCTCAACATTTCTGTACTTTAAACACATGTTCTTTTTACTGACAAAAAAGCAGAGTAGGAATGTGATCTAACCAGGTAACAAGTCCAACATTAGGTATGTAGAAATCAACAGCAGTCAGTCCTTCACAGAGGAATTCCCTCTGCAACATCCAAGTAAACTATTACCACTCATGGATTTTCACAGCCACTGTGAACTGTGATGTGCTTAGTTCTTCAGTTTTGTGTGTCCTACACAAAATGGAAAACAAAATAACCTCTTGCAACCTGTATCATTGCAGTCATTATTGACACATACTATTGATACTTCATACGTCTTATTTCCTGAAATACATAACGTTAGCAACCTACCTGCTTTCAGGGAAAAGAACAAAAAAAGGCAAGAAGTATAGAATTGGTCTGCAACTTTTGGGTACAAAATACTAAGATCTAGAAAGCTTTCATAGTTGATTGAAAATATTTGGAAGTTTGGAAATTGATCATAATGCATGAAGTAACTTTCTAATTTGAAATCTGGAACTCAAGTACAGTAGTTAAGCAACACTTCATTAATCACTGTATCTTTACAAACACATTTTTCAGAGTAACTTTTACAAATTTGTAGTCAAAGCTAAAACAACCAAAGATTGGTAGAAGACATTATATTTAAAACATAGCTCACCTCTGGGTAAAGATTGAACCTTTGTAAGGTGTTAATCACTAAAGGATATTCAGTTAGTTTGTCATTCATAATTGCGCATACTCCACTCCAAAATGATGGTGCCTCAATAATGATCTTGAAGTAGGAATAATAAAGACCCTACAGGAGAACAGATTTATTATTTACAATTAAAGATGTCACATTCACTTCAGGAACCACAACATACAAGCTTCATTTTTAAACAGATTTTGTAACATAACAAACAGGACAGGCTGATTGAAGATGACTATCCAGTTTTTCAAATCTCTTCTATTACTGCCACCAAAACAAGCAATGTGGGTTTCCTTCCACTTTGCTTCATAGCGTATCTGGCAATCCCCCATTTGGGCTGGTAACTATGCATTACATAGTGCTTCACAATTCTCAAAATAAAAGCAGACAAAAGGTGTGTGCATATATATACATACATATATATATATATGCCAACATATATTAATTGAAAAAATATTTAGAAAAAAAAGGCTGCATAAGAAGACTATAACTGCAAGCAAGGTATAAGGTACTAGCAATTTTGTATTTTGGGTCCTCCAGAATCATACTTTTAGATTATATTTTAGGTGAACTATGAAGTGATACATTCATAGGTATCAACTGCAAGTCACACAAATACTCTGCACGTAAAAGTCCAATGCACAGCGGTTGTAAGAGATCAATATGTATTCTTAAGCAGAATGTATTAAGAAATTTCGCAGAGTCCATGATTAGATTACAGACAGAAGTTTTCCAAACAATGAAACATAATCTAACCATTTCCGTGCGAAAAGCCATTTCTCTTTCTAGTGTTGACAGGTGAGAAAAATGACGGTCGTTTTCAAAAAGAGTTGTTATGTGACACCTGCCAAAAAATAGTAACAATTAAAATGGAATAAAAAGGTTCAGAATATGTATTAAGTCACAGATACCACAGAACATTCAATGAATATCCAAAGTTTACCTACAAACTGCTATTGTAATTTATGCATATATTATACCAATATCCTCATCTATTCAGAAAATTTTAAATTGAAAAGTACGAACAAAGAGTAAATTGTACTATGGCATTAGCAACGATACTATAACACTATATATTATATACAAAACTGCAATTTTAACTGTATTTTAATTAAAGTGCAGACACTTAAGGATTAAGCAGCAATTTTTCACCTGAAATGCAGGCTTCACTTCTCTGAACAGGCTTCAGAAACCTTTCACGTCAGCATCACAAGAATAGAATTATTCAGTTCAAAGATAATTTGGTCTTGAGAGGAAAGTTCTAAATATAAATTATCCCAATATCTTCTCTAAAAATAGCTAAAATTATATTTTTATTATTTAAAAATACCATATTACTCTGAAACAATAAATTTAACCTTACCAATGTAGGACTCCTGCGAAAACAGCTGTAAAGGAAACAAAAGGTGCGAAGTTACTCAAATATTTAAATAACTGAACATGAAATCGATTTTCCAGAACACTCACTCCAGTGAGTGTTCACAGGAGTAATTGCAGTGCTACTTCAGAGACGCACAGAAGGTACTCAAGACCCCAGCAAAAAGAATAGGAACATCTGAATTAACCTCCACAGACAGGTCTTTGAAAATTTTCTGTGGCATTCAGCACTAGGCAACATTTCCACCTACATCTTGCATCACTCAAGCTGACCCACCAGCATTTAATGCACACATTTGGTTCTCAACAACAAAACTGAATTACAAGCATATTTTTTTAATAAGCATAAATATTTTTAGAATTTTTATGACACCTACTGTGACTGTTAACTCAAATCCTGCTAAGATTTTCAGTAACTCATGCTAAGGCCTGAAGCCCACTACGAGTGGCACTGCTAGCTCAAAACAAGGGTAATCAACAGGCAGAACCTGGTGGCCTGAAAGGGCTTAAGGTCACTCTGCAGCCATTATCAGCTGCAGCCTGTTGTCTCCTGCAGCCATGTCCTGCACCTCCTGGTGTATTGATTGTCTGGCAGCTTCTTCAGAACCTGCTAACTCATGGAAATGCTACAGACCAAACTTTTAAGCTTTAAGGTGAAAACACAAGCTTAGTAAAAAAGTTTCTGAAGCAGATCCAGCAACAGCTAGACTCCTGAGGCTTTCATGGTTCGCAGGTGATACAGCATCATGATGAAAAAGGAAGGATGAACACTCCCACCATTATCTAGGTAATTATTTTGCTGAGAGGTGCACAAGTTAGAAGTTTCAAGTTAAGCTATGAACTAGAGAACTTGTGAGTTCAAAACCTCATGCCTTAAATGATGATTTAATGAATTCCTCTAGACTAGCCTGTACAAAGTGGACTGGCCCTTGTTTGTCATGTTTGTTTGTTTTCTTTCCTAATGCACTCATAAAATAAATTTTAATTTACAGAGCACACTGTGCTGTAAATATGAGAAATCCAAATGGACCATGACAACCAACACAAATCTAATTGAGACTCTAATTGCTAAAAAATGATAGACTCTGCACACAATTAGCTTCCATTTGTCCATTTGAAGGCTATCTGCACTGCTGCCATGTAGATACAGAACAAGAGCGGTAGTCTGAGGGACAAAGGGAAGAGACAAATGCTGATAAAGCAGTGGGTTAACTGTCTAGGTCTCTGACCTCTTGAGCATGACAAGATCCAGAGAGAGCAGGAACCACTCCATTTCGCTTGGGCAGTGCTGACAACAAATGCAGCTTACCATGGAAGCAAAGCCTGCCTGAGTGAGGGATAATGGGAAGGCATTTAGAGGGACCACACTGCTTCTCCTAGACTGAAGGTGTCTCAGTTGCCCTCTAGGCTTTCTGCCATAGAAAGATCTGGCAGACTTTGTCTTTAATCCATGAACTTTGTCTTTAATCTATGAAAATCTTTATGGACAATAAAGAGATATCTTATTCACACAGTAAGGAGCAGAGAGAAAATGGAGAGGACAACCACCCTCTCTGCTTAGACCCGGCTGTGGCCAGAAAGGTGCTGAGCACCGTGTCCCTCTCCAGGGTGCTGACTAGCACACACCTTCCCTCGTGACACTGCAGCTGCCTCTCTGAAGATGTGGAATGACTCAAGTTGCTTGGACATTGGTAAAACACACAGCAATGCCTGCATGCTGATGCAGAATATAGTCTGAGAGTTAGGGAATGTACATTTGTTCAGGCTGTGTATCACAAGACTAGGGTTGTCTGGTTTTGGAAAGCAGCAGGAATAAGAAAGAAAAACACCTCTGCAAACCCACTACATTTATGTGGAATGGGAGTGGACTTAATGTACAGTTCATGCCCTAGTATACATACCCTATATATATATATACACACACATATATATGTATTTTTCTTTTTCACATATTCCTCCAACACAGAGCCTGGAAGTAGTGCTGCTGCTGACAGTACTTGTTATCGTGGTCACAACAAGGTTCCTAACTGTAGTGTGCTGCATTATGACCTAATTTTAAAATTTGAGTTTTGTATGTGAAGAGATCCAAGGTAAAGCTGGGTAAGACAAAAAATAAAAATAAAATTTAAAAAACCCAAAAGCAAAACAAAACAAATTTCCAACACAAAACAAAAACACAAAAAAAAATTACCTAAAAAAAAAAAATTTCTAAACTAGCTGCTGGTACAATTTAACATTGGCCTCAGGCTAAACACTTCACACAGCAGGTGAGGTGGTACTATTCCACACTGAAACTTCCCTTTGAGTTTTACAGCTCCACTTCCATCACTGAAGTGGGTTTTTCAAAGACAAGACTGGACTCAGAAAACTGGGTTCCAGTTAGAAAATGAAGATCTCAATCTTTCACTTAAAACTTCACCTTTTTGTATACTTTCTAGAAAAACAATCACCAAAATTGCTTGTGTAAGCAGAACTTAATATTTTAGGAAAGGTTCTTAATTTAGGAAAGGAGCTGCAGGGGTTATTTTTATACTAAGGACATTTACATTAGTTGTCATGGAAAGCTGCAAATGTCTGTTTCAGAAGAGCAGGTACTGATATGACATGGAATTCCAGGTAAGCACATTAGTTCTATCAGCAATCATATTCCATACAAAAAAACATGTTTTGCAGCAACTGTATGGAAAGAAACAGAGCAGCCAATACCTTTCTTAGTTATTGCTTATTGAGTAATTGTTACACATATGCACAAGGCATTATTTCATTTCTCAGCAACATTCCCAAGATTCCCAGTAAGATTAGATGCTGAAATACATTTGCATATACACACGCATCAACTATAAAAAATAACAATTTTAAGACAAATCACATGTTAAGTAAGAATATACAGTAAAGTCCAAAACATATTAGTTACCAGTACTGTTCATTAACTCAAATTCATGTGGCTCCAAATAAGGCAAATATGTAGTACTTTATTGATGCAAATAAATTATCTATTATTATGGAAATTACATTTCACATCCAGACATACCACTTATTTCATAGAGGAAACAATGTCTTTAAATCTGATTCTTCCCGTCAGTAAATGTTTTATTGAAAGCCAATGCAGTAAGTGTAAATACATTCACAGTTATTTTGGAGAATTTCATATACATTTTCACAATATTGTTCTATTATAAGTACGAAGTGAAGACCTTTCATAATCACACAGCAATTAATGTTAATTACTCATATTTTAAGAGACAATGGGCTTGATTCATAGATTTCCACTCTAAGTCCAAATCAGCACTTTTCAACAGACTGCATTAAGCCAGTTTCTGATGGAAAACACGCAGCTCAGCTCTGTTAAATTACCGCCCTTTGATCTCATTAATGTCCTTACTGGAGAGGGAATGAAGGAGGGGACAGGAAGGGAATACTATAGTCCTAATGCTATAGACACTTACACAGCTACTATATACTTGAACTTGCAGATGCCATTTTCTCACCCAGCCTAAGAAGCCCTAAAAGCAAAGCATATGATAAGATTTTTGCAGACTAGGGCTATTATGCAAAATCTGATAGATTTCCTATTTTTGCCTGTGTGTTATTCTAAGAAAAGCAATATGAATGGCATATTAAAAGGATTCTAATTCTGGAAATTAAATACTAATGAATACAGCCATTCTTTGGCTTTATTTACCAAGAGAACAACAAATGCTGAGATGCTATAATCCAACAGGATGTGAAGGGTACTAAAAATTGATTCATATTTTGCAAATACCCACAAAGTGACCAGGTAGGAATACAGCAGAACCAGAAACAATGAGGAACCTGCAAGCATTGACTACTTCTGCAGCTTAGTCAAGCTGTTATATTTTGAGATTCTGTGCACTATTTTAAGAATGTCTTAAGGAATAATGCCTCAAGTCATTATGAAAAAAAACACAAACAACATAATAGGGTGAAGTGTTGTATAAGAACATCCTTGAAACTCTGACAACTTTACTGCTGCATATAAATTGGAGATAATTTGTAAAAGAAAAAGAATTCACATTCTATAATTAAACTAGCTCCAGCTGTGGGAGCCTCTGTTTTTAAAATATGGGCCTTAAATCTTAAGCAGAGTAACAACAAAAATTTAAATTTCACTAAATTTAATCAAAACTCACTATTTAATATTTAGTATATGTACATTCTTTGCTACTGCAAATACTGTAAGCTAGTACATACTTTGCTATTAAGGTTTTACTCCAATTGCAAAAAACCTCCCTGAAATATTTAATAGGTTATCTGGGCTTCATGGACAAATTCAAATTCCAGAAATTATAAAGCTCTCTCCCTAATCTGCTCTCAAATTTCAATCAGAGGAAAGTATTTTTCAATTCTGACCATCATTTTAACATTTCTATGTCATTTACGTAACTATGAGTCTAGGAAATGCTGAATAAACAGATGTAAGTAAAGCAATTCAGGAACACTTTATTCATTAATTAGTTTGTAAGCTAAGGGCTGTTTCCCTGCTACTACTTTGCAATGTAATTTATCAAACTGAAGAAACTCCCTCTGGCAACCAGGACTACTGGTGATGTGATTAACAGTACCAGCATCTTTGGAATACCCTGAAAGTCTTTACTAAAATACCTTTCAGGGTATATCTAATGGTGCATCTGACAAATATGCTACTACTTAACATTTGTTAACTTTAGGAATGCATCTCTTTGCAAACACCCTAGGTGTTTTTTACAAGACTTTGTTCATTAGCCATTCCATTATTTACTCAGAAATATTCCCAAAGATACTAACATCCCAATTTACATCCCTCTACAACTGTATGTACTTCCACCTGTAATTCTTCCCAAACCAGCCATTGCAATTACATTACTTAATAAGAGTTGCTGCCTTTTTATTCTTTTTTCCTAGAAATTAATGACTGGATAGGTGAAACACATAAATATACAGATTTTTTTTCCTATAAATGTTGTGATAACACGTCAACTGCTACAGTTAACAGTTTTACAGAAGTTACCAAGTAGGAAGTTATTTCCTGTCCCTTTTCAACATCAGCTATGTTTCTTTTTTTTTTCCAAGTTGTATTTCAAAATATATTTTGACACAATTTACAATTCCAGAGAAAGAAAGGTAAAAAGATCAGTATTTTCCCCCATCCCCTCCCTGGAATGTATTCCTTCTACTTACCCAGAAGGAACGTGAGCCATATCTTGCTATCAGCTTTTGTGATGAAGGCCTTTCTGTCGACAACAAATACTGCCAAAAGAACACAAGCACCTGAAGCATCACTTAAGCACAGTGTCTATAAAACGAAATCTGAGCTCTGCAACATTAGTTTTACATAAAAATCTTGACTAGACCTCAAAAATGCTGAATGAAACGTCATATTGCAATTTCACAACTACACATAAAAGCTTTAAACATCACAGATAGACTACTAAGGTGACTACATAAATCACCAGGCTTTTAATTTCTGAAATAACTTTTACAGAATAATTTGTCAAAAGGAAATTTCTACACAGCTGCGTTACTGGCAAATTTGTTCAAGCAGAAAGTCAGACTTTTACAGAATACTCAGCCCTCCATGCTTTCCAGCAGAAATAAGCTGGTCATGCCAGCACCGCAAGTTGCGATAGTCAACACCACCAGACAGACTCTTTTAACAAGAGTTAGTTACACAAACAGCACGTTTCCCCACTTCTGCTCCAAAGGATGCTGAAGCGGTAAAAAACTCTTTACCCTTCCCTCGCCCCCGTTTCTCGCCGATCCCTGTGTGGGTTTTGTCACCTTTTCTCTTTCTTTACCGTCCCCGCTGTGACAGGCTGGAGCATGGGCCCGGGCAGAGCGAGAGCGCGACCTCGCCGCCGCTGCCCCGGGCAGTGCCAGACACCGCCCGCCGCCTCCCTTCCTCCTTCCCCGCCGCGGGAGGGACCTTCCCGCCCGCCGGACCCCGATCCCTGCTCCACGGGGAAAGACGTCCCGGCGCTCCCTTCCCCGGCACCGGCCACCCCGTTCCACAGGGCAAGGGGACCGCCACTTGCTAAAAAGAGGAACAAGCGGCGCTCAGCCCCACCGCACTTCCCCCGGGCGGAAGGGCTGGCTCCCATCCCAGCGGGGACAGAGGGAGCGGGGAGGGGGCAGGGTTCGGGGCAGGAACCTCACCTCGGAGCCGGTCTCCGCAGAGGCGCAGGAGACTCAGGGGGCCGCGGCCCAGCAGGTCCCGCTCCCCGTCCGCCGCGGGCCCCTCCCGGTAGGGTCCCCGGGGGTCGCCCCTGGCTCCCCGCCGGCCACCGCCCCCCTTCCGCATGCTGCGGGCCCCGCCGGAGCACTGCCTGCCGGGCGAGTGCGGCCGGCGGCCGCGGCTGGGGCTGGCGCCCGGCGACTGCTGCTGCTGCTGCCCGGGCTTGAGCGGCGGCGACTCTTTGTTCCTGCCTCGGCTCGGGACGACCATCTCCGCATAGTCCCCGCCGGGGCCGGGGCGCCGCGCCGGAGGGGAGGGGAGNACGGGCCCCGCTCCGCCCCGCCGCTCTCGGACGCGCCGCCGCGGAGCCCGGCTGGGAGGGGGAGAAGGAGGAGGAGAAGAAGGAGGAGAAGGAGAAAGCGAAGGCGAGAGCGAAGGCGAGAGCGGGGTCGTCACGCTCGCTCCGTCCCTCTTCTGTCCGAGGGGCGGCCGGTCCCGCCCCCCGCGCTGCTGCGGCCTCGTCCTCCGACACCTCTTGGTGTTTCGCTCAGTTGCCTTTCCCGTTCCCGGGCCTTTCAGCTTTGAAATATCGTCTGCTTAAACTGAGTCCACCCCAGAAGTGCCTGGCACCCCTCCCCCGCCCAAATTCCCAAAATTTTAACTCCCAGAAGGTAACTTGTCTGTGTTGTTGCTATGTCCTATGGGGCTTCCGCACCACAGAAAACACCCCTCTTTTACCCCTACTCCCCGTTCTGGAGTTTTATTGTGGGTTTGGTTTTGCAGTGCGGCCTCTTTGCTCATGAGCACTCTCTGGATGCACCCTTGCTTCGGGTTCAGAGGTTAAAAGGCCCCGTTGCACGTAAACTCTGTGTAAGGTGGACCTTTGAGATGTGAGGTGTTTCATGACGATTCCAGAACAGTTATCTTCAGGAGCTCGCAGTAGCAATCCCTGAAGCACCTACTCTAATTACTCCTCTTTGAAGAGTGGTGAATATACAGCACAACTGTGGAACAAGACCCAGGTACAGCAAAGTTGCTGTTCCTCCTCCTTCTTGTGCTCTCCTACTCAGGACACAACAGTGCTCAAGCAGCAGCTCATCTGATAGGGATACATTAATTTATTAATTTAAATACAACTTTTTGATAGTGTTGAATAAATATATCAGTGTATAACCTCTTCAGTAAATGCCACCTTTGCAAACAGATCCATTTTGCTCTTTCCTCCCTGACCTCTTCTTATTTTTATCTTTACCTATTCCTTGCCTCCTAGGTGCTCCTCATTGCTGTCTTCAGGTTTTTCTTTATCCCTCTTCACTGTTCATTTTATGTTCTTGCTCAAACATGTTTTCTATGTTTGAGTTTTCCATTCAACTCTGTTTACTTTTCCTAGCCTTTCCATGTTTTTCCTCTGACGTGTGTAGGTTTCTCCTAAAATGTTTACAACCTCTTTATGTCCATCTCCTTTTCCTAATTATTTTTATGAATCCTATCCTGTGAAACACAAGGTTTGAGTCTAATGTGGCAAATACCATACTAAGCATTTTTTAAAAAATTAACAGATAGATAACTGTCACATTGTTAATACAGAAAAGTAATTCTGGTGCAGATTCAGCTACTGAGGCAATGGAAGTGTAAGAACAGGATGACTTTTGCTGTCTTTCTGGTAGTAGTCAGGCCATTTACACCCCAATAAGGTTGTGAAGATATAACTGATACTCAACAAACCAGCCTGTGGGACTGACAGAAATCATGTGTGTCCAAGGCCTCCTGGCCCATATTTCTTTCCTTGCTGGGGGAGAATCACCCTTCTACCACTAGCTGTTTTGAGGAGATAACTGCAAAGGACATGTATTACACTGATCTCAAAAAAGGCAGCAAGGAAGAAATACAATTTTTCATGTAAGACAGCCGATCTCCTGAGTACCCAGGCTATTCTTCCAACATGACTTATGTGTGGCAGTTTCATATTGCAAGAAACATTTGTCTGTTGTTATTACATACTAAATATAAATGAAGGCATAAAAGGAACACCCTTCAAGTGTTTGAAGACTACATACTATTTTCCCCATCTGCTTTTCAGGAGAAAATTCCCACAATCTGCTCTTTTATGTATTTGATTTTAATTGAGTAGCCTTGTTATAAATTCAGTAACCAAAGGAGTCTGTTGCTGTCTGAGTGATTGAAGGGTACAGGTTCCAGATAGGGTTTTGTACATAACCAGCATAGAAAAAGAGCAATATGATACGTTCTGCTGATTTTTAACTCCTGTAACCTATATTTCAATTTTTGCCAAAATCAATAGATTCATGGAACACTTAGAAACCTGAAGGGTTGATATTATTAAGGTTCATAAAATCACTGTGGAATGGCTCAGCTGTTCAGATTAACTGGGCCTGCTCCAGCCTGCAGCAGATCAATTGCCTTCAGACTGTTTTCTCTTAATAAAACTCCTCAGGCAATTTATTTCAACAGGTACCACCCACAGAACCTGGTTACAAAGGGACATATATACTACTAAACAATTCTAAAGGTTTTAAAAGTTACTATAAGTGTGCAAAAACAGAACATCACATCCTTAAATGTAAAGGTGCTCACATTCAGCAGCCATGAATTGCTATAGGAAACCTCCAACACTACTTCAGAAGAGCTGCAGTAGAGCAGTACACCTCTAAAAATAAAATGACATTTGTTTCAATCTATAAGATACAAGTAGTAAGAAATAAAGCTTGTGTTTATATCATCACAGGAGTTGCATATTTTTTTGAGAATTGCTATGTTTAATATCCAGCATCATGTTTCAGACAGTGTAGCTCATTACTAATCCTGCACATTACAGCAAAAGGAATGATTCCAATAAATCTTTCTGTTTATAACAAAAAAGGAAGGAAAGGAAAGAACTGTATCTCTGAAAATAAATTAGATTTTTCTCAACTCTCAAGGGTGCTGATGGACATATACAAGTACATAGGAGAGATATCCTCTTAATTAGATTGTCCTAACTTCTTTTGTCCAAAAGAAAGTTGGAAAAGCAAAATCCGTAAGAGGTTGTTCCACAGTTTTCTGCTGTCCCAGGACAAGGCACATTCTGGAACATATTTCTGATTCCACTAGGTCTTCTCTATCTCTTTGCTCACAAATTTTCTATGATCACTGGACTGTCTCTTCATATTTCCAAATCACTCTGACAGATATCAGCAATCTCAGCTGGATAGTGGTTGTGACACACTGTCAGTGGAAATAATTCACAGTCCTCAGGAAGAAGCCCGTGCTAGTGAAGCACATTGGCCTTGGCAGTTCCAATATATTCTCTAACAGCGTTCATTCCTCGGGACGCTGGACGGGCACACCTCGTTACTGAACAGTCCAGAGCTTGCTTTCCTCTCCCCCACTCATTCTCATCTTCTGTATTGTTTCTCTCTTTTTCTCTTGCCTCAAGTGAGACCTTTGCTTTCCAGTTTATTAGCAATACCAACCCCTTCTCTCTTCAGTCACCTTCAAGGTGATCTGAATAAGGGTGCCTGTAGAGACTCCTTCTCTCAGTCTCTAATGATGTTTCTTGTACTGCTGTGCTTTGTTCCAGTGGCACTGCCTCAGAGCATATTCTGCAGATTTTGTGGCAAGGCTGCCTTTCCACCTGCCAAAGGGCTTTGATTCTGTGAAGTTTCTGTTGATCCCCCACACTTTCACACGTTCAGCAGCAGACTTAATAATAGCAGGACTGCATTGTAGCAAGTTAGGGAACTTCAGGCTCCCTTTCCTTGGTTCATTTAATCCAAGGTTAGCATGCAAGGAAGGCATATTCTAGAAAGTATGTCTCTTCAGAAAACCATTGTGTGACTGCTGCATGGTTAGATGTACTCAACCTAGCATTAAATGAGCCATTTTGAGTGCTGACAGCGAGAGCTGCAGCAATGTGGAGCTCAGAGCCTCAGGTAACTAATCGGGACATTAGAGCATTTTGAGCTCCATGCCATATGGCCATATCTGACTTAACTCATTATTTATACTGCTTGAGCTTCAGTCACAGAGCAGACAAATTCTTACTTACAGAAAGACCTTTATGAAAACAGAAATTGTTGGGACCTTTTCTTGTGAAGACCAGGCTGAATATAAGTGCAGAAGATAAAGGAGTCTCATAAGGCAGAAGTAAAGATGCAGGATTGCAGTTTGTAATCAGAGGAATTTGCTAGGGAAAAACAAAAACAGCAGAATGCAGTGGTAAACTATTATAGTGTGTACCTTGTCCTGTTTAACAGATTTGTGGGGCCAGTTCACTTTCTGCAGGATACAAATATTCCACCTTCAGCTAACCCCTTTAAACATATATTACCTATATTCTGAGGAGGGGGAAGTGTGCCTCTACTAGGTTAGTAATCTGATCTCTACTTGCACATGTCTGGTCATATGTATCTTCTCTCACTTTTAAAGTTGCGGTTGCATTTTAACTTTTATAAATATAGAAAACCATATAGAACTGGATTATCTGTGTCTGTATGGCTAACTGCTCATACAAGCAAAACCTTGTTTCTACTAGAAACAAATAAGAGCAATTTACCTAGCTTGCCTGCCCTGGAAACAACAACAACAAAATAAACAAACAAAATAAAAAAATCACGTTTTGAATGAAAGGTCCTAAAAGCCTTCCTGTCTTTGATACAGAAATTACTTCCTTTGGTTTTATAATGCTGATTATAAGTCTCAAACTTCCTGCTGCCAGAATAACACTGAAGAACATTAGTGACTCAGAAAACCTAATTGGTCTCTGCCAGAGATTTTTTATTTCTTTGCTTTCAGTTTCCAGTACCATATATTCATGCTACCATAAGTGCTTCCCTGCATCTCTGAAAAAAAATTCATTTAAAAAAAAGAACGACTAAATACTATGACTTTAGGAAAGAAATTTAGGCTACACTGAGAAGCTTTTAGGTAGTTCTAACATATTTCCAGTTACCCTTCTTTCCTTGCTGCAGACAGAACAATGAAAGCAGCAAGGGCCTTCATTTGCCCTATTAAGCAGCTGACTGGGGAGATTTGGCAATGCCCCTTCCTAAGGCATGGAGTGTGATCATCTTCTCCCAGCTGAGGCCTGGAATGTTTCTGTAATTCTTCACTGTTATGAGGACTTTTAACTCCTCTGCATGACACAATCTCCTTACAGATTTCAAAATGAAGATCTCTTGCTGTACACGCCACATTCTCATTGCATGGCATTTGGCCACTGTGAGTAGTCATGCTAATTTGGCATAGATGCCATGATTCACAGCCACAGCAACTGCCTTTCATTATGCTTCTATTTGGAGGAGCAAATTATAGAGTAAGTTATCTGAGGACCACAGAACTCAATATTTACAAGCAGAAGTGATGGTTCTGGCTTCCCCCAACCTGATTTACTAGCCAAGGTGGTTTTGCTTAATTTTTTATGGAGTCGGTGTTTATGTGCTGTGTCTCTAAGTAGCAGCTGCCAAAAGATGCATCTGAGAACATGGAGGAAACAGCTTGCAGTGACAAGCAGAAGCTAAGTGATAACACAGAACAGCACCATATGAACATGGGCTGAGCTACTACTACATTTCATGGCAGATGCTTGCTGTGTGAGATTGAGAATATAGACACCACTTATGGTGGAAATACAGGAAGGTCAGCAATGGACTTAGAAACAGGAGAAAAGCAATGGTCTGGAAGTGCTCACAGAATAGCTTTTCAGTGAACAACTGAGCAACCAGATGTGAGAGACGGTGGGGCTCTTGAAATATGTTGCCGTACTGAAGTCAGTATATCTGCGTTGGTGGAGATTTAGTGGAAAATCTGTTTTAGCAAGAGAAGCTTGTGGACCACTCTGAAATACAAACAACTGTATCAGAAACAGCAGCAGGGCCTAAGCTTGCCTGTTCAGATATTAGCAAGTTTATTTCTGTTTCACTCTTCACTTAATCTGATTTTCATTTTGGAGGGGATTCCAGAATGTGCTTTGCTGCCCTGGTTACAGGAGGTAGAGAAGAGGTACAGTAAGACAGTGATAGAAGGTACCTCTGGCAAGCTGAGCAACATGGCAGACAAAACTGAAGGCAAGATAATCCTACACATCAAACACCCCTTAAATGAGAAAGTCATGGCTTGGGAATGCTGTTTGCTTCCTGCATACGACTGAGAAAGGGTGAATTCTTTATGAGAAACTGAGGTGATTAACACAGTCACTTTGAGGGCTGCAGGGCATCCTTTCTTGGTGAATCTGATATTTTTGCGAGATACCTTATAAAGAGGAGGGGAAAAAAGATACTGAGGCTAAAAACCTTTTAATCTATACCCATACAAGACTAAAAATGTGATACAGATTTTACATAGAAAAATTTTGAAAATGGTACTTGGAGTAGAGATTGATGACTAAAAATAGTAATTGCATCTTCTCATCTCCTTCCTCACCTTTTCAACTTTTTGGCATTCTGTCTCAGAGCATGATCCTAAATACTTCATTATACATTCTTAAACTTTGTTAAGAATAGCACCCAACTCAGGCTTTAAAGTCTGTGTTCACAAAACATTAAGATGTGCCACAGTGTCAAGCATCTTGATGGAATTAATCCCTTTTTTCCAATTTGTTCCTGTGGAAATTTGTAGTGATCATGCCTTTGCACTCTCTCTAAGTCCAGCCCCTCCTTGCTTTTTGACATTATTTCTCTGGTCTCTAGAACTAGTAATAAACAAACAGAGCTCTTTTTTTCTGTTGGAATAAGGCATTTGTCTGTGTCTGATCAGCTGTGCTCACAAAAAGGCTCAATTACAGCCCAGTTTGAAGCTTATTTTTGAGGTCATAGTGCCCTCTACTGTCCAGTGCATCCTCTCTGCTGCTGCATCATCATAATTAAAAATAACAGCAGATGAAATAACACATTCATTTGTGTTTCAATATACTCTTTCATCTAGGCTAGTAGGCCAAGTCTGGGGTTGTTTGATCGATTGAAAAGAAAACAGATTGGCCAAGCCATTATCATTTCTTGCTGACTAATGCTGCTTTGTCAAAGTTGCTGATAATTTAAATTAAACCACTGATCTGTGCAGATCTTGAATCACACCTGACTTGTAAATGTTGAGTAAGTCTACATAAGGAAGCACTTGGAGATGCATGCAAAGTAAGAAGAATCAGGCCTGTGTTTCAAGTACAAATTATAAATACCTCTGCCACAGATTTGTATTGCTCCAGGTGATCATTCCATCTCTGCAGATACAAATTACCTGTTGCATACAGAGGTGTTCTTTACAAGCTCCTCTTCAATTTGTGTTTGCCTTCACTCTCTCCATGAGTCATGTGTGGCAATGCAGGCAGTTTCACTTCCCTGTGAGTGCTGCCTGGAGCACCACACACTGTCTTGTGAGAGAGCCTAGGACCATTCCTGCTCTCCCACCAGCCACTGCTCACAAGTAACCACCAATCCCTGGTGCCACTCCCTCTCTCACCCCAAAAGCCCCATTTAGGTTTTACACATGGCATGGGCTGCTCTGCCCATTCCATCTCTACCATTAGAAAACTCTACTTACTTTTGATGTTACCAAAAACAATTAAAAAGAAGTATTTATAGGCAACAAAAATCTCTAGCCTCACCCACTTCTCAAGAAGCATGCAGCTGTCAGCACTGAAGAGATTATGTGAGGGGAGGGGAATAGCTCCTTCTAAAATACACTGTTTGTTTCATGTTCTCAATTTCTTTTTACTTTGACTGAACAACTCATTATGCTCAGGCAGCAGCAGCTGACTTACTGTTTCACAAGGCAGGTGCAACCACTCCAGTTCCTCAATGTGCTACAACTTGTTTCCCAGTAAGGGATCTTGTAGCATGGCTCCCAGTGGCATGACACGTGGGAGTTCAGAGGATTTCTCTTCAGGAGAGATTCCATTGATGATATATATCAAGGTATATATTGATGATGGACTGAAGCCTGAATATAGGATCACATTCATTTTCCCCTGCTAGCCCTACAGCAAAATGAGGAGAATTCACTAAACAATGCACTTTCAAGTGTGCACATACAAGTGTATGTGTTTGCATGCATGTGTATATTAAAAAAGCATCTATAAAATACTAAAAATCCTGCATTGCTGGGCATGAAAGGCATATTTCACAAGACAAACCTGTCTTAAGCCATTTCTCCCATGCAGCTGTCACGTCATAAAGTCACAGAGAATTTCATTGAGTAGAACTGTGGTTCCAGAATGAGTCCCAGGGCTGCATTGCAAGGAAATTGTGGCCCACTAGTAATCCTGGGTTTTGCTGAAGAAATACGTAATGGGAAGGATGCTTTTAAAATTGCCACTTAATGGAAGGAGAAAAGGATGTCAAAGAGCAGAATGCAGAATGACTGTCAGAAAAAGATGATAAAGTTCTAAAAGTTATTTTCTCTTTAGGGAAAACTCTCCAATCTGTTGAGGTGATACTTGGAAAAATTCTATCTCCCTTTCAAACAGAAAGAGCTTCAATGCCCACTAACAACTCACAAACAGCCTGTACCAGCTTTAAAGTAGTTTCATGTTAGGACACCATATGTGGAACTCCATTTTACAGACAGCATGGAACCTCCATATTTCAGCTGTCATTATAAGCCTTATAGCCAGTATTGTTAGAAAAACTGCAGATAAAAGAATACAAAATAAATTATGACAGTCTTACTTTGCAGTCAGCTATTAACTTTAGTTAGTACTGGGGAGATCTCAGCTAAAGGAATGTGTCCTACAGTGAACACTGCATTTCAGGAAACATATAGACCCACTGAAAGACAGGGACTTTCTTAATCTCCTTTATCCCTTGCTGTCATCCTTATTTTACATCAGCCATGGTTGTTACAAAGCAGATTTCCCCCTCCACCAAGCACATACACACAGCAGAAAACACCCTTGAAGTCTACACAAGGAAGAAGTAAAAAGTAGCCTGGAGAAGAGTAATCAGAGGGAATGTAATATCAGTTTTCAAATAGGTTGCTACAAGAAGTGACAGAAGCACTGGATAAGGAGTGAAGGGCTAAAATTTCAGTCTGGGTCAGGTTAGATATTAGAGCCAATTTCTAAAGAAAAAATAGTTAAGCATCAGAATCTTAAAGGACCTGTGGAGTCTCCATTGTTGGGGTCTCTAAAAAGATAAACATCTTCCAGAGGTGGTTTAATTATAAACTGATCTTGGCTTGAGTCAAAGAGATGATCTCTGAAGACCCCTTCCTGCCTTACCTATTATTATTATATACTGGCTAATCCCTCAGTGAGTATTTACGAAAAAAATTCATCCCAAGTATCCTCTGACCCAGCTGTGAGCTGGAGACCACCCAGCTCCTAATATCCCGAGGCAAATGCTACTTTTACCCTGAGATGCCATGCTGTTTATCATAAAGGCTCTATGTAACTTGGAGATTATCAGTCCTCAACAATGAACTACATCAGCAACACCCTCAAATTTTACCAATACCTGAAAAAGAAGTAAAAAAAACAAAGAAGAAAAGAGAAAGAACTCTGGAAGCAGAACAGCAGGGACAAACCTGTAATATCTGCTTGCTTTCTTTTGTGGTAGGGCAGCAGAAGAAGAAAAGAAGGAAGAGGTAACACTGAGTTTGCAGTTGAAAACTAGCCTGGGTCTTAAAGAGGCACATGAGTTTCACTACTAAGTCTGCCACAGATCTGCTTTGTAAGTACAGTAAGGTCTAAAATGAGGTGATAGCAAGGAAGGAAGAGAGTTTGATTAGTAACTGATTATTGAGAATAGGGGATGTGTGCAAAATGAGAATGAAGACGGGGTAGGCAACAAATGAGGAAGAAAATGAAAAGTCAGAGAACAAAGAAGGAAAGAGGAAAGAAAAGTCATATTAGAAAATAACCTTAAATGTGCAAGTGCAACAGAGGCCTAACTCCAACAAAAATTCAGTGCCTTTCAGTGTTTCTTTTAAAGAAGTGCTACAGGTAGAAAAAAATCTAAGTGCTGAAGTGAATCTTGGCTCTGAAACCTGCATCCCGACCTGCTGTTTATAGTAGGTCAGGCACCCTGAAACATCACACTCCCAAGGACATGTAAAAGCCAGTCAGCCATGGTTAAATTTCTCATTTAATTCAAGAGATTGAGAAGGCACCCTTGTATGTACATTTTCTACCCCAGGATACAATAATTGTTGCTTTCTCATGGAATCGTATCCATTCTATTGCCCTCGTTCAAGAGTGGGTCTGTCTGTCTCTTCTCTGACAGATTTTTGCTGCTGTCTTCTTTTGAACTCACTCGAGGTTTCTTCCTACTCAGGATTTCCACAAATAATTCCCAAAGGTCCTGTGAGGAGCCAGTTTCTGTTCCTCACTCCTCATTGTCACTACTACATGATTTAGAATCATAGAATGATAGAAAATGCTGTGTTGGAAGGGCCCCATTCAGGATCATTGAGTCCAACTCCTGGCCCTGCACAGGACACCCCGAGAATCACCATGTGCCTGAGAGCATTGTCCAAGCACTTTTTGAAATCAGACAAGGCTTGGTGCTGTGACCACTTCCCTGGGGAGCCTGTTCCAGTGCCCAACCCCTCTCTGGGTGAACTTGCCTTTTCCTGATATCCAGTCTAAATCTCTCCTGACTCAGCTTCATGATGTTTCCTCAAGTCCTGCCATTGGTTAGGAGAGTAAGGAGATCAGTGTCTGCTGCTTCTCTTCTCCTCACAAGGAAGTTGCAGGCAGCAGTGAGGTCTCCCCTCAGTCTTCTCCAGGCTGGACAGACCAAGTGACCTCAGCCACTTCCCATACGGCTTCCCCTTAAGGTCTTTCACCATCCTCATTGCTCTCCTTTGGATGCTCTCTAACAGCTTAATGTTTTTTTATATTATGGTGCCCAAAACTGCACACAGGACTCAGAGTCCCTTGCTTGGCTGGAGATGCTGTGCCTGATGCCCCTCAGGACAGGACTGGCCCTCCTGGCTGCCAAGGCACTGCTGACTCATGTTCAGCTTACTGTCAGCCAGGACTCCCAAGTCCCTTTCCACAGCGCTGCTCTCCAGCCTCTCATTCCCTGTGCGCACAACTGGAGTTGCCCTGACCCAGGTGCAGAATTTGGCACATGCCCTTGTTAAATTTCACAGAAGAACAACTGCGCCCCTTGTGCAAGAAGAAAAGGAAAGCCAAAGAAGGAAAAGAAGTTCACACCCACCTTGCAAAAAGAAAGATTGCAGCTGCACCTTCAAGTTTTTCTTACACTTCTTCTGTTGTGAGGTCCTTAATAAACACTGTCAGGTTTCTGTCCTATCTCTGCTCTACTCTCTGGAGTTGCCCTATCCATATCCTAAAGTCCCTGTAATTTTAGCACTAATGGAATTGGAATTTTCTTTCCTGGGATTTTTTTTTTCCTAGCCCTCCTGTTTCTAAAAAGCTCTCCAAATACGGCTTGGAAGGAGAAGGAGGGATTTAAGCTCAAGACCATATGTCTTTACTCCTCAGAGATGGCAGGGCTATGGCAGACACATGCTTTGGATTTCAGCATTTCCATTAAAAGAGAATTATTCCCATTTCACTAGGGAATTCAGCAGAGACAACCTGGTCCTTTGGCAGAGGCTGTATTCATCCTTTCCCGTGTGTGATTCCGTTTCTTTCATTGTGTCCGCTTGAATATAAAATCCAAAATCATGAAGATTAAAGAGGAAAGTAAGTCCATCTGCTCATGATTTTTACTCAGTTTCTTACAGAAAAAGACATTTGGATATGCATATATTAATTTGTCTAATTATATGAAATTATTTTTATTACATAGCCAGTTTCAACTTAATTAAATGTTACGCTTTAAAATGGTGGGGTGTGGCTTTGTAATTTGATGGCTTCTGTATTAATGACAGTTTAGATCAACACGATCAATGGAAGCAAAAGGGGACAAAATGCTGAGACTGTCAGCCTGCTTTCTGAGACCCGAAGTGAAGGGCTGCAAATGTATAAAAATGATTGCCACAAAAGAAAATATATGCATCTTTATGCAAACATGCAATCTACATAGTTTTGCCCTGAGTAAGGTGTTA
The DNA here is from genome assembly GCA_013396995.1 of Dicaeum eximium. Lineage (NCBI taxonomy): Eukaryota > Metazoa > Chordata > Aves > Passeriformes > Dicaeidae > Dicaeum > Dicaeum eximium. The sequence continues at coordinate 594,535 of VWZP01009979.1, forward strand.
GGTGTGGCACACTTACCCGGTTCAGCAGCAGCAAGTCCTGAACAACTATTCAGTTACACAACTCTGGTGTGGAAAGAAAGCTCTAAGTGGGTGCAGACATCTGCTTTAATCCTTGCAAGGCTTCCTGAGCTTTGTAAATTGGCTTTTGTGTAAATGAAAATCAGGCTGTGTATTTTCTGCCTGGTATGGTGTTGAGTGCATGTTCCAAAAGTATTTAAAGATTACTTCTTTGTTAAGATACAGAGCAAACTACTTGTTTTGTCTACTGGAAGAAATTAGAAGTAGTACATGTGGATACAAGCTAATTCTTTTATCTTGTTCAGGCTCATTTATTGCCTCAGTAATATTGACTTAAAATAAGAGAGTAAAATAAATTTATATCTTACCATTAATAATCCAAAAAGACATTTATGAGTTGCCTGGATGCCATCTAACTAGTAAGTAGAAAACAAACAAACAAAACTACTGAGATAAAAACAAACCAGGGAAAAGCCTAATCAACTTAAGAAACATAAATAGATATCTGATGCAGGCCAGCACGCTTTCACTCACCATGTGGATTTTGCACCTGAGGTCCTGGTAGAAAATCTGGGAAAACATACCCGAGGCAGACTGTGTTACATATTGTGTATGGGGAAAAAGAAGGGATATCGCTGCCTGAAAAACGTCGCAGGCATTCCGGAGGAATTGTGCAGCAGCGGCAGAAGAGGTTCCTGGGCGAAGAACTGAGCTGCCTCTGTGTTACAGGGGCTCCACTCAGCGGAGGTGCGGGCAGCGAGAATTTAGGCAACACCAGAGGTGGCATGTGGGCCGCATGGAAAATATTGCGCATACAGATATAGATAACACAGAAATCCCTCTTGTTCTTACTTCTGTTTTTCCCCTCTCGCTGTTTGCTCCCCGCCTGCCTTCCCCGGAGCTGCGGCCGGCAGAGGGCACAGGGCGCCCGCAGGAGAGGCCGTGCTGCCCGCAGGGTGGGCCCTGCCTCTCAGGGCTATCACCCACACGCCGCTCCTTTTCCACCAGGAACAGACAAACAGAAAAGTTCCTTCGTCTGTGGACCTTCAGAGCAGGCCGAGTGTTAGGGCACGGGTGAGAAACTCACTGAAACTCACTGATGCACGGCAAGAAATCATTGAGGTGACTGTCCCTTTTTTTTTTTTTTAGTCTAACAATAAAAGCTATGATGGAGTGGCAGTGAATAATACAGTAGATTAAACAGTCACGTGAAGGAGTGACTTAGGACCCCACATGGCCAAAAAGTTCAGTGATAAGTGCATTTGTCAAAAGAAAAATCTGGTTCCTGGAAGCGGAAATGAGTTTCTAATTCAGACCAAATGATTTTCAGCTGGAAATAAAAAGAGGCAACTATATCAGAAGTTGAAAATTAAAAGTTACTTGATAGGTGATAAAGTGTTTTCATATTTCGGTTGAAGCTGATGTAAAATTAGTAAATTAAGAAAGAGTTGTGATTAACAACAGTCAAATTTTCACTGAATATGACATTGTGCATTTACCCTAAATGCGTGGGTCTTCTTGTTCTTCATTTAAATCAGCCCTTTATACTCCTCCAAATTTGATTTTTGAATTTTTATTTGATTCTGAATTCATTTTGCCCTGTTTTTCCAGTTCATCAGCCAACCAGAAACCATCCACAAGCCCTTTTTTCTTTAGAGTCCTAAAGGCTGTGTAAAGAGTGACATTGAAAAGTCACTTTGCCATTACTATTTATTTTGGTTATGTAACTGGAATAAATTATATTAGAAATAAATTTATTTTCTGACATAGCAACAACAGCAAAAGTTATTTTGTTTCCAGTCCCAAATATTAAAAAAAGAAAAGAAAAAGTGTCCAAACAAGAATTATAAGGTGGTTTATTTATTAGTATCCTGAATTTTGAAACATTTATTCCACCTTAGTTTCCTCCGCCTTTTTTTTTAATGGAAGGTGGGGTTCTCATGAAATTCTGTTTCTCACGTCCATACTTGTAATAGCAACACAAGGTGAAAAAACACAAAATTCACAGTAAAATTACCAAAGAAAAATCAGAGGATGCTTTGGAGAGGAAAAGGTTGATGTCCCTAATGCTGAATTGAAATGTTCTAGTCTTAAAATTAGATTATGGGGAATAGCCATCCCATATCAAAATTTAAAAGTAGTCTTATACCTTATAGCTCTATGTGTGGATATCTAATACATGTGGGTTTGGGTGGAGCAAGAACAACTAGTTTATAATGTCTTGTATATACAAATAAGGAAATCCAGTTAAAACAGCTGAAACCACACTTGTGTTAAAACAAGCTCCCTGCTATGGTCCTTTCCATCACAGAGGTGCACAGGACCTGTAGAATCAGGTTTATGCCTGAACTCTTTCATGTTTAGGAATCACTGTTCTCTTTACTACCAAAAGTGCAGACCATCACGTAACATTTTTGCAAAGGCTTGCTTTTTTTTTTTTATTTTAAACTTGTGATTTCCTCACTAGCTTGAAACATTTAATTCAAAAGCTAATTTTCAAAGTGACTTCACATGGAGAAATCTATTTTAAGGCATTGGTTAATTCAACATCAGTGAAGTGTGGAGAGAAACAAAAATGAAGTCATTGTTCGTTGTAATATTTATGCCATATTCAATGGTGGGGGAAATTTTGCAGACCTCTCTTTTCTCAATTTTGTTCCAAGCAATTGGTGCACTTATTAATTCTTATGGCTTTCATTAGTTAAATGAAGATGATACACAGTTCTCTGTTTCCTTTTCTGGGGTCTTTTTTGTCCTCTCTAAATAATTTCTCCATCTGGATGCATGTTCAGCACTTGCCACAAATCCCAGATAAAGAAGAAATCCATTATTACTGTCCCATTTGTTGTCTTTGTGTGTTTGGATAACTGGTTTAAGCCACAGTTGAGCAACTTATTTTATGTGGACATACTCCAGAACAAAAGCAGTAAACAGGGAATTAGCAGTGTATTCTAACACAAAAATTAGAATAAGCATTCATATTTCCTGTGTTTAGGCACGCTTATGCCAGTGCTTTTTAAATTTTTTTTCGGTTAGAATCTGATATAGCTGAAATTTGGATGTATGATCTGGTTTTCCTTCAGGTTACGTGTTATGGAAACCTTCTTTCTAAGCTAGAGTTGTCTTTAACCATAGTGCAGTTTTGTTTATAATCACATTGCATGTGTGACTTTTAGTATTCTTTTTTGTGGTTTGCAATTTCTCATGTGCTTTTAGGTTTTAAAATGTCTGCCCTATTCTCATGTTATCATGCAGTGCGTAGTCAGTGCAAACTTTTGTGCTTGGCACGTAGGGCAATTCATCTCAAAATTACATGTTATTTGCTTAATTTGGTATTTCTATTTACAATAACTCTAAATACCCACTTGGATCTTATGATCAGCTTCCAATTTATTTCTACTGTTGCATCCGGACAGTTGCTATTTACATCTTTCTGGATTTTCCAGTGTGTACATTCTGGTGAAAACATCCATCTCATCGCAGCTGCACTGCGGATTCACATTTCCAGAATAATACAAGCGTTAAAAATATTCTAAGCCATAAGTTTTTGTGTGTGTGAAAGAGAGACTTGTACGTTGCAGATCTTAGGTTCCAGGCTCTTAGATCACTCGGGGAATGCACAGCCTTGAGCGGCTCTAGGCACGAGCTGACGAGGCGCTTCCTCAGCATCAAATACTCTGCGTGTTTATATCTTTGTGGGCAAGGTGGGGACAAACCAGTCCCAAACCTGATGCCTGCTTTGCTGCCTATACCAAAGCCCTGAAGAGGAAAGCATTTTGCTTTTGCTGTTGGGGAAGTTTTGCATGCAGAATGGCAGCAGCTGCTCAGGAGCAGGGTTCCCACCTGCTGCGGGAGTTCCTGGCAGTTGTAAAAGCGTGCTCATCTGATGCTTCTCCATGTCATTTTGCATTCTGATTTCTTTTATGTCAAGGCAGCTCGAGCCCATCCCTCAAATTTTGGACAGCAAAATTCAGTTTTGCTTATATTGTCAGGATGGCAACTCTGCCTTTAAGATAAATATATAGACTATTCTTCTATAAGCAAAGCAAAAAAGAGCTAAGCTCTGAAGAACGGGATCCACAAAAAAAACCAAACAAACAAACAAAAAAAACCCCACCCATCCAAAACTCCACAAAGAAAAAAGAAAGAAAAAAGTAAATTAGCCTCTTCAGCTCACATGAGTTCTTATTATTGAATTAGCAAATGAAAAGGAACTATCCATGTGTTCTCTAACAGTTTGGCCAAGGTTGAAAGAACAGAAGAACAAAGGCATGATATTATGGCATGGAGCAAAAGAGGCTTTAAAATAATTCAGGAACAAATGTTAAAATGTTTAGGCTGGTCTCTGAAAAAAAACCATAAACCTTTTAAAATAACAAACACTATAGCAAAGACTTTCTGAATAGGACTCAGAAACATGAGTCTTGCTAAAATTAGTGTGAGCTGTGCCTCTACCTTTCTAATGGCTTTGAAATCTCAGCCTATAATATTCCTTGTTAGTCTTTTCCTTCGTCAGGTGTACAGGAAAGAAAACATTTTCTGTGACTGAACACACAAGTTGTTGTCCATCCAGAACTAGTGGAAATTATGCCAAGTTGTCTGAAGTGCTAGGTAGGCTCTACAACACATGCTAATTCACTTAAGAGCAACTCGGAAGTATTTAAAGCCTTGTAAAGGAAATTACGGGGGCACAAGTGTTAGGCTTTTATATGTTCAGTCAAAAATGTACAAGATTTCCAGTGCATTGTAAAATGAAGGAGCAAGGAAGGCCAAAGTCTTTAACCATCTGAAACAATCTAATCATCCTCTGGAAAGTCACTGTTTGAGGTGACTATGTTAACTGAAAATGGAGAGATTAAATAAAGTCACGCTGATAAATCCCCTGAGTACTACTAACTTATTTGTAATATCATTGGAGATGAGTAGTATGACTGGTGTCTCAAGTCTGAAAGCTATAACATTCAGAGTGAAGGTAATTGAAGCCTGCCACTCCAAAGCCCTTGGTACATGTTCAGATATTAGCAAGGCAAATCTTACAGCCAACAATTTGCATCAAGATAAAAAGTAATTCCTCCTTTGGCTGCCTTGGGATCAATCCATGAGAGAGCACAGGAAGAAATAATAATTGATTTGTGATGATGTATCAGCCATGTCTTTAAGAGAAACTGCTCTCTCCCACACTTCACTTCCACACCAGAGACCACAGAGTTCTTGTTTCAGAAAATCAGGTGGGATTTTCAAAAGAAAAAACCCTGATTGAAAGCAGTCCCATTTCAGTGATCCCTATTAAGCACAGACCACCAGTTTAAGCATCAGAATTTACTCCACCTATATGAGAACTCAAAGAGAGGGTGGTTTCTGATGACACCAAATATCTAAATGATTTAGTATTTATATTGAAAATTAGGTATGGATTGTCCCTAGAAGATGGCTGGAAGACAGTGCAGACTAGAAATAACGACATCACGAACTTCACCAATTCCATATAATTCCTTTCACATAATTTAAGATGGCTTAAGACAGAGACACAGGTAAAAAGCACAAAAACCGTTCTAGTTTGAGGTGACAAAGCCATATGAATGCATTGCCTTTGAAAGCGCAGATAGCAGGTTCTGACACAGGTGACAGACACAGATTTTTTGGTATGAACTTTGTTTCTTCTCTGACTCTCTCAGAACAGCTGACCAAACTGAAGCATCTAAATAGAGAAGAGGCACAGCTGTTCAAGGAACTGTTATCACCTCCACCTTTTGGGGGATTATTTGTTCTAAATACGATCAACTACAGATTCAGCTGCAAGCATTTTCCCTTTTTTAATTAATCTTACTCTTTGAGCTATTCTGCAATTGTTGGTAATTTAAACAGACAAAGAGCTAGCTGAGTGTGCCTTGCATATCTGAAGGACAACCATTCAGCTCACAACCTTCTCTGCAACCACCCTTCCCCAAACACAGGAGAACACAGACCTTTGAAAGGGATGCTCATAGAGTTTTTTAAAACATGACTCAAACCCAGGAGATTCTCTAGGACACAAAACCCTAAAACCACTCAAAATTACTGCATATATTCCTGGTAGGCTTCACAATGGGAATAAAAACAATTAAAAGTCAAGCAAGAGGCAAAAATTGTTGCTTGAGAATGGTTGCTTGATTTTAATTTTTCAAATTAGTTAGTCAACACAGTTCCTGCAATAGACCTATTTTCCACCCCAAAAAGCCTTAAAAATACTGGATTTTGATGTGCCTGCCTGTCAAATTATATTTTATATTTACAGAGCTAAAAATGCTACAATGGTGATATATCTAATACTCTCTGCATTGGGAGAATTTATTACCCTATTCTTCAAAAAAAAGTCTCAGTCCAACTTTTCTGATAGGCATCCCCATAGATTTTTCTTGGATCCTCTGGTTATTACTCTGGATAACAAGGACCAGCTTCTGTACTGCCTGCAAAGGTCCCTAGAACCTCACTGACCAGCCGTGATATCAATGACTAAATTTAATAAAGATCTTCAACATTAGACCACTGTCAGTTTAATTTTTAAAGTTATTATTAGTGATTATTGTTAATTTTTATATATTGAACTGTTGGTGTATAATCTAGATATTTTATGTGTATTTGAAATAATCGTGAATCAGAATATTGTTTTTTGCTCTGTATTTCAAGTATACCATTAAATCATGCATTCATTGTCCTCCTGCACAGGAAGTTTGGAAAATAGCATTCTCCAAATAATCTGTTTTCTGCACTGCTTATCTCCAAGATAGATAATTTGGATATAAATCTGTTTTCTAAATGTGATACACAAGGCAGCCTACAGTCATCATGACTACTCATCAGTCTCTTCAAAGTAACCCTACTGCGAGACAGTTCAGAATCTTCAGTTAGTTTAATCCCCCGGTTTCTCTTTGGAAAATAGCAAAGAAAGGCTCCAATTATAGAGGTGTTTGTTGCGCAGACAGCTTGTTCCCAAAGGTCTTGCTTCTGCAAAGCACAAGGAGTTTTGCTGTTGCAGAGCTACTGCAATGCTTAAGTGCTGGTTTAACTTCACACAAGCAAGGCTGCTGATTTCAATGGGACCATTGGCATAACTATGTCTTGAACCAGTGTACAGCCAATAGTTCTGATTCAGGAAGGTGCCAATGCATGTGCTTGGTGTTACTTGTAATCAAGAAAGCCCCCTTAGCCTCAGGTTAAGCAAAAGACTTTCACAGCATTGAATATCCATGAGAGAATGCAGATGTTTTGCTACCAAGATGCCATAAAAATATAATACAGAGACAAAAGGCATCATACGGAGTTACCAACTCAGCGATCTATCCTAATTTTCATACATTCCAAATGTTAACGAGATACATTAATGCATGGTTGCAATTTAGCTTAGTTCAAGGCAGATTTGATTTACCTGAGGCTGTAATCTCCTTGCTTACATTTGCAAACCAAGACAGTGCTGCTGCTACTGTTCCTTGGAACCTCACAGCTCTTCCATCCTACTGAGCTTCTTTGCAAACCAGGGATCTTGTGACCTAGTTGCCAGAGACCCAGCAACTGATCTCAGTTTGGGGACAAGATAAAATATGGGTGCATAACAAAAACTTTTGGAGCAACATGAGAATTTTGTCAGAAGCTGCTTTAAAGGATGTCTCTTGTAGGAAGCTTGGAAGCACTTCAAGAGATCATTTGATTGTCCTAAGGCGAGATTAGCTTTAATCACATCATTCTTGAGTAATGCATGTTCAACCTGTTCTAAAAGACCTTGAATGATAGGTATTGCTCCTTATACTCTCTAGGTAATCCTGTACTGTGCATCACTATCTTTCCTCTTTGAATATCTTAGATCAAGTCCCAGCTAACTCTCTTGCTTTAATATATGCTATTATAATTGAAATAAAATACTTTTTTAAAAAAGCCTGCAGCATTTATGGAGAGGAATTTACTCCTCATTGCTTTACATTCTTCACTTCTCCTGGCTTAACAGACTTTATTCAATGCTCTTCTTATACTGTGTTTCCTGGGTCTCTATTTACTATCTTTTCACCCTGAGAACCTTGTATTTCAGCCATTTATTTAGGTTCTGCTGGCAAACCCAGGAATTTTTATGAATATTACTGCAAAGCATTTTGAAAAGAAATAATTTGTGTAACTCCATGCAAACTACAATTGTATTTAACTACAATACAACCATCATTCCATATGAATCCAAGACTTAGACCACCCTTTGCAGATGAGCAGCCCTAACAAATTTTGTGTACTTTCAGAAATATCTGTGACTGGTTCCACTGCCCTCAGCAACTTGGTTAGGGGAAAAAAAACAGAAGCAGGAAGTTTTGGCTAAAAAAGAATGATATATCAAAACACCCAATATTTTAATGAAAGAAACTGAATATCCACACATTTGCACTTCTGTACAGTTTTTGTGATATATATATAATTTTAAGCTGTTTACAAATAACATTTAATGCTTCAAATATTACATAATGTTGATATTATATTTCTAGCAGAAATAAATATATTGCACTTAAAAAGAAACTTTTCATTAGATGTTGCTTCATAGTTTATGTTCACAACTTTTTTTTCCATAAAAAGATTTCCCTCTACCCCCACCCGATACACACAAACACACACTTCGGTACATGGTGAATGTGCTCACGCAATGCATTATAAACAACAAAGTCAACACAGCAAACAGAAGAACTGTGGTACATTCTGTTAAAAAGGCTACATCCAGTTTTTTTACCTTCCTTATTTTTAAACCAAATCTTTCCTTGTGTTTCTGAAGGTACAATTAAAAAGAAAAATATTGTTTAAATGCTAAAGGTAAAATACAGCAAACTGTATTTTTTGTCCTTAAACTATCATAAAAAGTTACTTCAGAGCTTACTTAATTCACTGCCTAGTTTTCTCTTAAAAAAGATAAAATAAAGAAAAAGAAGTTGTCATTTGATAATCTAGAGATTATATGCAAGGACATTTGATTACAGAGTAATACATAAATCCTCTGGCCAGCAAGTAGGTGATTAGTAAAGAAACCACATGTCCCGCAGCAGAAATGCTCTGTAAAGAATAGTGAGAATAAAATCTCACTAAAACCAAAATAAATCTTGCAGTGAGTGTCATCCCCCTGCAGATGATGATATGCACTGTGGCCACAACTTCCTCAAGACAAGAAGCCGTAAGTGTTACACTGATGTCACTGTTGCTTCTACCCTTAGCTGAGAATAAATTACCACAATTTATATTGACTTACACTTTTGGAAATTATCCCAAGTTTCTGCAAAAATTTTCATTGATATTTCTGTTTCTGTATAGTACACACATATAAAGAGGATGTACTACATAATCAGGTTGCCAGCCCAGGCCCTTCAGTTAAAAAAGGTCTCTTTTCAAATCCCAGTTAGTGTTTGCTGGATGTTGGAAATGGCAACCTCTTCTTACATGTGTACATGTAGATGCAGTGTCCTGGCCTTCATGGGTAAAACTGTCTGTGAGAAATTCTGCAATTGCATTCTGAAGGTTGTGGTACCAAGCATGTTAGCTACCATACAACTTACCATCCTTGGACTCATGAAGCATTTCCATTAGGAACTCTACCTTTATCTACTTGGTCTATGCTTGTTATTCAGTTTACCCCGGGAAGAGTATGACTGAAACCCAGTGGCTTTGATTTGCTATCTTTGACAGTGCCTCAGGCCATATAAAGCAATGCTGCAACCCAAAGAGATAAATTAAAAATGAGAGGGTGTATGTTTAGATTCTCAGGGCTCCAAAAGTGGAAGAAAAAAAATTCAGACAAATACATCCAATCAGTTTTGTTAATATATGGGATGCTCTTGTTGGATTAAAGACTGGAGGGTGTTGATGATCTATGGATAAAATGGTAATTCAAGAAAAATACAAAAATACTTGGAACGCTTCCAAGGAAAATCTTATTATTCTCTTTGAAAAGCATATTCAGGCATGTTCTCTCCACTCTTCTTAAAAAGAGGCAAACAACTCTCCCTCCCAAAGAAAACCCAAACAAAATCAAACAACATAAACCAGCTCCATTTTTCTGAGACAAGAAAAAAGCTCATAAAGGTGGAGATCACTTCTCATGGGATATAAAATGTGAATTGCATTTGGAAAATAAATTTTAGATTATATTTGGCATTCCTAGCCCATCTACTAACAACAGATGTTCTTCTCTGAAAGTGATACAATTTTGACAGCAGTACAGCAAGTCCTTAAATAAATTACTGGGTTATTGTCAAAGTGGTTGGAGATAATGATTTTTTTTTTTTTTAGTAAAAGGGATTTTACTCTTTAACCAATTAATTACAAATTTTCATTCATTTTCTTCCAGTTGTGAGTTCAGTGCTAAAGCTAAAGTATTTGGGTTTTAATCTTTTCTGTACTGTTCCTGTATTGTTGCTGTCATTTAAGTCACTGTTCTTACTGCCAGACTTCATTTTTAGATGACAATGTGTAATGAAATCCTGCCCCTGTTACAATCAAATTTCCATTTTACTTCAGTTGGGCAGGAATTTTATTCCTGGAATCACTCTCATGCTTCCTCAGGCCTACAGGAAGGTGAAAGGGACATGGAGCAGAAACATTGTGAGGTGGCAAGACCTCTTCACTGGAGGTCCTGTGGCCTCTGTGAACTTAATCCCTTTAACCTCAAATCTGTGCAACAGGTTTTGTAGGTAGGACTGTGAGAGCAAAGAAGAGGAAGTGAGGAATGGACATACCTATTGATCTCATTCCTAGGGAAATCTGTCACAAGCTGCCTTCATTCCCTTGCTTGGGACCTGCCTGTGATCCTGCATTAGTGGGCAGCCCAATGGATTCTGCTGCAAAGGAATTAAACCAAATCCAGGTGTACCTGAAGGAGGCATTGTACCAGAGAGAAGCACAAGGAGGGATGAGCCCACTGAGACAGACTTGGTCTGACTGGAAAAATCAAGCTGTGGATTTTGACAGATAATTCTGCATCATCTGTAATACAAAATTCATCAGAGAGAATTTGGAAGAGGAGTTGGCTTTATCATATTTTTATATCGAGACAGCTTACTGCCATGTTATTTCAGATATGAATCACACTTCATTTGTAGTGGAAAGCACTTTTCATTAATTTAATATTTTTTGTAAATGAAGTTGTCAAAATCCAGTTTTATTCTCCAGAAAGAGCCTGGAGAATTTTCTCTGAAACAGTGTAAGGGACATTTCTGCATGCCAAATATTGGTTTTCTCAGAGCAGGGACTGGGAAAGGGCTGAAAAGATTGTACAGTTTATCTCTCTGAATTTGCTTCATGGAGGAAGGTGATATATGAGCAGCCTTTATGTCACATGTTGATCATGCCTAAATCAGCACACCTGTTTCAAACTTGTTTCTGGAGTCATATAAAAGTTGCCTACTCACTTGACCCTTTCGTGATGGAAGTATCAGCAGTAAAACTACTGGCTTGAATTCTGAACCTAATTGTATCCCCTGCAACTCCAGATAAATTAATGAAGCTGCTGCAGGAACTGGGTTAAAGAAACAGAATTTCCCCACAGGTTTTAGTGCGTGTCATCTTAGGGTCTTCATACAATTCTAACAGAAGTCAAACAACTGAAGAGAAAACTTTCTTCCAAACCTCTTCTATAATTACTGTTTCTGTAGAGTCATATGTACTTGAAGAACTACATTCTTGTAGGGTCAATATCACCTAATTTCCTGAAAAATAGGGGGTTTATATCAAAACCAATTATAAGTAGGCACAATCTTGCAACATGCACTTTTCCTGTGAATCTGATAGCTTACAGCAAAACCTAATATTTGGGTACACCAAGACAAATTCATTGTCTGATTCTGAGCCATTTAAATACTGCAGAGCTTGGCCTGTTATATTAATTTATGGAACTCCTTGTAGCAGGTCTGAATTGTAAATAAATTTTCCTTTTTATTTACATACAGAGCACAGGAGTTGCAAGTTGGCCCAGGTAGTTTTTCCATCAGCAGGTCCAACAGTGGTTAATGGGGAATTAGGGTGATATTGCAGATAACTTAGTTGAAAAGGTGATTGAAATGGCCAACTTTAGAAGATTTTGAATTCAGCTACTGAAAATACATAATGGTGGTGTTTTTCTATGGGATGCATGTGCCTTGCCTTGCACTTTGCAGAGATGGAAGTAGGTGACTCAGTGTACTGTATTCCACTTTTTATCGTATGACACCAATACAGAATGGTCAAAAGTAGATGACAATAAGTCTGTTTTTTGTTCCAGCTCTACAGAGATCTGTAATATATGAGATGATATATGCTAGTTCTTTTTTGTCCATAGATGTATTATCATCTATAGCTTAGATGCAACTTGACACAGAAACTCTGTGTCAACTTATTATTTACAGTGGAATCCCAGCTCTTGCCCCACAGGAAACCAACATCACACTGGTACTGTCTCCAGCAGTGCAAAGGATTCATGCTAGCTCTCTGCAGACAAGGTCATTATTTTCTTATGCCTCTATAGTTCCTCCATGGCATCAGACACAACATACCAGGAAAAGGGGACAGTACTTTGAATGAGAGCTCCAAATACTAAGTGAAAAAAGTCAGACATGAATTTAAAAAAAACTTCTATGTGAAGTTCTGTACTGATACTTTCCCATGGAAACTCCACCATTCTAGTGGAACACGAAAGAACTGGTAGTACAACCCTTATTTTCCTGGATAATAACAGCCATGATCAAACCAAACAAAACCAGAACAAGTGGAAAGATACTCCAATGCCACTCATACTAGTCCATTAATTATAGGTTGAACTATAGACTGATCTAGCCTGAAATTGGGTCAACTTTGTACACATGTGCAGCTGGAAACAGGTCTTCAGTGGCATGCACAGTAGCAAACAAGCATTGCTTTAAAATTTGAAATCTTGGGTTTCTAAGTTTAAGTAACAGATTTTTCCAAATCAAAATTTTTCTTCGTTATACCTTAACCAACAGTTATATTGTTCCTCCTTGGATATAGGACAAACTTCCTTTTAGACTGAAGGACAGAATACATTATTACTACTACAGTCCTGTAACACAGTTCTTTTTTTTTTCTTTTTTTTGGAACTGATAAGTGTTTTGTGAAAGAAACAAAGAAAGAAAGAAAGACTTGTTAATAACGTTCTCTTTGTGATTATAGTAGCAACTAAGAAATACTGGTTTTGGTGAATATATGCCAGTCTTAAAAAGGACAGTGGTCTTCTCCACTTCGTCCTGTTTTCAGCAAATGTATGCTGAGATAGCCTAAAACATGCTCAAAGTTATAGCAATACATTTTTCTATTTAGATGCTCATCAGTCACAAGAAGAGATGAAGATGAGTAAGAGTATTGCCTTTTTTAGAATTCATCTAGCATATGAAAAAAACCTATAGACAATTAGTTTGTACACTGCTGCTTAAAGATAAGCTCTTTCCACTAGGTATAATGCACCTTTGGAACAAGCGGCACGCGACCAAAGATCCTGGGGACTTTGGGATCCATTTTGGCTGTGTTACACTTAGATCTGTGAGCAGCTCCAAGCTGCATGCTCTCTTCTTGTGATCCCTCAAAAGAGGAATCTATATCCACAATGCATTTTCTTAGCTGGTTTGTTATGAGTTCAGCACTCCCACCAGGCCTTTCAGGAAGGTCCCTTGTGTTTTTCATAGCAAACTTGCACATTTAAAATCTTGTGTTCCTCTTGTCTTACATCACTCATACGAACGGCGTCATCACTGCAGAAGAGTGACGCAGTCCTTGGATAGCTGCATAAGGACCCTGCTGAAAATAATGGTGGTACCTTGGCATGTGGAAGGATGGGAAAGTGGGGCCGCTGCCTTGCATGGAGCTGGCTATAGCAGAGGGTGTAAGAGGCATTCCCAGGCGGCTGTAGGGAGGCAGAGATCCTTGGATCGGATGAGGAATGGGTGTAGCTATGGATGCAGTGCTGGTACCCAGGGCACTCAAAGACTGTGGATGCTGAAATCCTGGGAAACTGGTTGAAGAGGAAACCCAGGAACTGAGGGACAGGTTATCAGATGTTGTAAAGGCTGACCCTGCAAGCAAAGAGAAAGAATACCTAACATTGGCACTGGGACACACAAAGCTGGTAAAGTAGCGAAAAGGAAGAAAACGAGTCTTTCACAGCAAGCCTGGTTTCAACGACCAGTTGTCATTGGAAATACTTCCCAAATACTTCCATCTTTAAAATGTTATTTGCTGGTTGCTGTCCTTTATGTCTACGTCTTAGACAAATTTCCATTTTCAGAACCTGGTTGCAGTGGTTTCAACATTAAAATCAGCTTTGCACATTGAACATTTTAGATATTAAACACTGAAGCATCTTGTAATGCTGCCACTAAACACTGAAATACCTACTCTGACCTGGAACCTCACTGTATTAAATTCTGTTTTGAAGAAATACTTGTAGATTTTTACAAATCCTTATTGGAACTGTTGTTTTGGGTTTTTTCCCCTAAAATTTCAGTGTGGCAAAAATGCAGAAAAACATAATTTGCACTACAAGTTTTCCTTTTTTTTCATCCCAGTAAAACCTGTCAACACTACATCTTTCCGGTCAACCTGATCCTTTCCACAATATAAACCAAAAAATCCTAAAAACATAAATGTCAAAGTATTTGTTGTTTTTCCAACTATGTACAGTACTCTAATAAACAACACTAGTGCTAATTCATAGTAAGAGGTGCAGATCTTGCTCTGAAGGTAATTATCTACTTTTGATCAAATGGAAGTGTTCTGTTTGTCTTTTTGTTTTTGGTTTGTTTAATCTGAAAAGTTTCAAAAACTGTTTCCACAAATCTTCCAACTCTTTAAAATAATTTTTTTCCCCTGAAGGTTGAAGAATCATTAAAAAAAAAGAAAAATGGTTTCTTAAAATTAGAACTAATTACTTATTTTATGTTGACAGTAAAATTTTGTGGAAACAATAATTTTTGTTGATAATTACACATGGTCATTTTCAAATAATCTGATGACTGTGTTGTCCTTCATCTCTGTAGTTCCTATATGCATCTGGCCATCATCATATGTCTGATTTCTAGAAATGGGGAATGCAACAAAATGCTATTAATAAACTCATTATATTCCTGCTTAAACAAAAATTTAATTCTTGTCTCTTATGTATTTTCTTACTTGACCAACTTTCTTACTTTAGAAAATAAATTTGTTGGCGAGAGTATTTGATGAAATATAATTTCAATTCAGGATTGCAAAACATTCTGAGAAAACAAATTTTGTAACAGTTACTACTTCCATAAATCTAATTCAAGAATGGAGGTTCATCCAAACTGTAGAATAAAAACATATGAAGACTTCTATCCATCACGGAAAACTTACCGGAATTAAGTAAAGTGACCAATCATAGCCACATACTCAAACCAAAACTATAAGCAAAAAAACAACAAAAATAAAAAGTGTATATTGTTGGGGTTTTTTTTAAAATCATTAATCTCTTATGGGATATATTCTCAAATCATGAATTATTTTTCCTCTGCATAATGAAACAAATAAAACAGCCCAGTAACAGGAAAAAGAAATTGTGCCAATTTAGCATTGGAAAAAAGACGAACCAAATCCTGGTCCTAGCACTGAACCAAATCCTAACTGCTGGGAAATTAGGATCCAGAGCCAAACTCTAAGGACAATACATTACTCACAGACCCCAGCAAAACCCTTGATAAATCAGAGGGTATCTGAGCATTACTGCACTACAGGGAAAGCAGGGTGCAAATCTGGATTTGCTCAGAAGGTTTGCATTTAGCTCTGTTCCAGGTTACTACTGTGAATCCTGTGGATGTGTGAGGGTGTAGACACAGAGAATTTATGCATTGAAGGGTTTCCATTGAATTTATATATTTCCTATTTGTTAATTCCTTTGGAATTAGACATCTTGTACTGTAGGTTAGCTCTTTCCATCTTTAGATGGCTGAAATTTGCTGAGGAGAGAATGCTCTGGGAGGGTGCTGAAATAATTACCAAGTCTATCACTGCTATTTATTTCTTTGTTTTATAGAATAAGGCACGTGATTCTTTCTCATGAATGACTGTGAAGTGATTGTAGGGCTGGAACACTTCTCCTATAAGGAAAGGCTTAGAGAATTGGGATTTGGAGTCTTGAGAAGAGCAGACTTTTGGGACACCTAATTGCAGCCTGTCAGTGCTTAAAGTGGGGCTATGAGAAAGCTGGGAACAAATTTTTTAGCATGATCTGTTACAACAGGAGTATGGGCTTTAAACTAAAAGTGGATAGATTTAGACTAGATATAAGAAATAAATCTTTTACTGGTGAAACACCGCCACAGGTTGTCCAGAGAAGGGCCGGATGTCCCATCCCAGGAAATACGCAAGGTCAAGTTGGATGGAGCTCTAAGCATCCTGATCTAATTGAAGATGTCCCTGCTCATTGAAGGGGGTTTGCACTACATGATCTTTAAAGGTCTCTTCCAACACTAACTATTCAATGATTTTCACAAGGAACTTCCTGAAGCTTCCTTTCCTGCTCCAACTGATTTGGTCTCTAATTGCAGCATAGTACTCCAAGAAGTCTCACATACCACTTTTGCCACCACCATGGGAATTAGTGGTTCTGAGGCAATCAAGGTCTCAAAGAGCTTATAACACACACCACCCAGCAATGCATATGTATTTGGCTCTCAACTCTTATTTTTATGGGGGAGCATCCATCGGTTTTGCATACAAGGTAATTTTAAAATTCATCAGCAGAAATGAAAATATCTGTGGAATGGCAGTAAGAACATTGTTTCTCTCCTTGTATCTTGGAGGAGTTTTCCTTATTTAAGGACACTAGACCTAAAGAGAGAGCAAAGGCAGTACCACTTACTCATGTGTAAGAGCAGTATGATTTACCTTCTGTGCATGTCTCTGGTTGCCCAAGCACTCACGTCCATTGTAGCATATGGCTCCCAGATTAGAAAAAAGTTCTTTGCCATGATTCACAATTTTCCTCACTTACTCATTTGCCATATTGTGAGCAAATGCAGAACTGTACCCTTTTATTACACATAAAATTAATTGCAATAAAGTAGTATATCCCCCATGACACCTTTCCAAGGACTCTTTTCTGAAGAGATTTAATGGCCAGCTCTCATACTGAGGTTCACCTGGTTCATTTTGTCACTCCCAAGGGAGAACATCATACTAGGGAGAAATTTAATTCTTGAAGCGAAGGTGCTTTGCTCTGAGCACTTCGAACAGTGGAAAATTTAATACCATCTTCAACAATAGCTGGCCTAGGATCTAAGCTGATATGAAGCAAGAACTGTGTGAAAGGATGGCATCATAGCAGGTGAAGTTACTTCAGAAACTCCATAATCTAAGGATCTGCTCTTAGAAGAGATGTGTTAAAACAAGCCCACCTAATCACATTTTGCTGAAGAGCAACTCATGGTTAAAAATAAGTGTGTTTTCCCTGCACAAGTCCAAAGAGCTCATGACCAGAAAGAATGCTCTTATCTTAGCAGCACTGTATGAAAGTTAGAGGACAAGACAAGGGCACTGCCAGTTGAAAGACTGATAGAACTGCTTTACCTCAAATGGCTGTGGCGTATCAGGCAGGTCACAAAGTCAACATGCACAGTATAATGCAGCACAAGTTTATGCTAGTCAGCAATCCTACAGGAAGGGTTTGAGATCTATTCCCAGTGGTAAATTATGACAGATACCATTTCTCCAATAAGTACCCCTACAAAGAGCAAGTCTGTCTTGCTACTAATTTTGCTACCGCTAATGCAGACAAATTGTTAGATAAAGCATTTGGGCTAATTGCTTCAGCAGGAATAGCACCTTTAAGAGACTAACAGATAATAATTAAACATCAATTTTTCAGGGAGCTACCAAATTTTCTTCCTGAGGAGGCAAAGCGGGTTAACCATAGGCTGGTTAAAGATGGTTAGAACTAAGTCTTCTGTTCAGAGAAGGCTGGAGGGGCAGCAAGTGGCACATCTACATGGTGCTTTACAGTGGTGTAGAGCCCAGCTAGTAAGTCCTATCAAGAGATGGGGAGTGTTAACTTGTTCTCTCAGCACCACAGTAATGAAGTTTTCTGGTTTGCAGACATCTTGAAGAGGAAGCAGAACTAATTCTCTCCTGATGGCAAAGATTACATGGTTGTCTCTAGAGCTGCCTCCTGAATTGAACCACCCACACCAGTGTCGTGGGCATATCAGATGTCCCAAAAAGCCAAAAGGAAGTATTCTTCTTCATTATATGACTTCATGGCAGAGAGACACACCAGAGAAATGCTTCGGAGTACCACAGTACTGCCTGTGGTCCTGCTTTTCTCAAGCATAACTGAGTCACCACAGTTTACATCATGAGCACATTTTCCTACCTCTGCTTTGTGTTGCCTGGCTGTCATCTCCAAGATCATCTTCTCCTCCATAGGTCCGAATGGGGGATCGGGCATAGGAATGCTTTTGGATAAGGCTCTCCACACTTTCTCTGTAAAAGGAAACAACCCAATATATCAATAACATCCTAAACAGCATCTTAATTTGTTAAGGTAAATACAATGCCTTTTCCTGTCCAGATCACAGCTTTCTCACACAGGTTCTCCAAAGTTACTTAACAAAAGACTTACCTCATAGCATGACATTGGAAATGCCAGATTTGGCCTGCTTTTTTAAATATTGTGGATCACCACTTACCAGCTTCTTCAGCAGAGTGAATTTCCTACTGTGTTTCCTGGATGTGGTCTCAGACAGTGAATATCAGACCAGCACTCTTCATAAATTTGAAAATGCAAACTCTGCAGTTATTTGTGCTGAGTGATGAGTCTGGGTTCAAAGAGACACCTGTGGTCCAGCTCCTTTCAAACAAGCTTTTCCATCGCACATGACCACCTCATTTGCTGCTTTTCCCTTTTTCTGAAAGCAGGGGCAAAGATAGGTGTGTCCAGAGACAACTCAGCTCTGACTATGCTCTCTCAGCATCAGAGTGCAGGGCCGTTCGCAGCAGGAAGTCTGCAGATACTACTGATCTCGTGCCACGTCTATTCTGGGAGGTTAGACGTGTCTGCCAGGCCCCTGCTTTGCTGGTAGCACAAATTACTGAAGTCACCTAAACCATTTTTAAATAGAAGGAAGGCATATCTGCACGATAAGCCTTAGTAGTTTGTAAGGAAGATCCAACCTTACACATTCCAAGCGCATTTCTATGTAAGTAGGTGGCATTATACCAAAGATGAAAATGACCTAGGCACATTTCCAAAATGGCTTTGACCTTCTATTCCTGTTTAAGAAATCTAAGTAGCAACAGTTGTTTAAATCTGCTACTTGATGAATGTTTTGTCTGAATTTACCATTTGTTCATTCATACTTGCTAACGCCCTTCGCTTAGAGTGCTCCTGTTCCAGAAATTCCAAGGAAAAATATTTTTCAAGTAACATGATAAATCACAATGGCACATGTTTTCCTTTCCTACAGAAAGTCCATTATGGTCATTTTGTCCTTGGTCTATCACTGGCATCATTACTTATGCTAGTCTCCTCAGAAAAAAAATAAATAAAAAGAGGATCTTATCAAAGTGATTTACTTGTGTTAGGATTGGAAGTAGACTGAAAGCAATGGCAGTTCCTACATAGAGAATGATATAATTGGATTACTGCCTTTTAAGTGATTGAAAACAGTAGGCATATCAGGGCTATCTTGAAGAAGATTTTCCAAAGAAAAAGACAGATGGCATTGTTTACATTATATGCTGTATGCCTCTTGAAACATTAGACTTTCTTCCAAAGCAGAATGTGAAATGCAAAGAATTTTACTTGACCAAAAGGACTATTTCATATGAGTACAGCATAACAGAATAATAAATTAGACCAGTTTTGTCTGAGTGATTTAGATACTGGTATATAAACATATTAATAATCAAAGAATTACTAGTCTATCAAAGTCTGAAAAATAAATTTAATACAGGTGATTGTCTGTATTGTCTCTATTGACTTTATTTCTAGTAAGGTTCTGCTTACAATGGCAGATGTTACAGCATGTAATAATATCCTGATGCAACAGAAACAATGCAGGCTCTAGTTTTAGAGCAGTGGGCCAATTTCACCTCTAAAACATTGGATACGCTGGTGGCTTGGGGATAAACTCACCCCAATAAATTTACATTTGAATTACCTACAGGGATTTAAAGCTAAATCAAATGCCCACAATTATTGCAGACTAAATTCTTTCCAGATGGGTTTGTATGCTAGACAGAGAACTCTATTATTCTATATGGTTGTCTTCTTTTAAAGGAAAAAGAGAGATGACTTCTTAGTGAACCCTGAATCTGCAAAGTTTGAGACCAGGGAACTACGTGGTAGGTTTATTTATTTATTTTATGATGTAGCATTGCAGATAGTATGCAAAAGGTTTTGGAAGATTAATCTCATTCATCGGCACAAGAGGCAAAGGTTTTTATGGCAGAGGGAATGTGGAAACTTGAATCAGGGAAAGCAACTAATCTTAGAGAAACATTTCCTTTTGTGCAGCTGCAATTTAATATTCAAAACCGTATGATCTTATCTTTACTAACCACGTTGGTTTTTTATGCTATAATCACAAAACACCTACTGAATTTTCATTTTAGAGGTTGAGACTGTGACTCTCATCATGAGTGCAAAGCATTGAGATTCACACAGAATTTAGACACCTGCCCCCACAGTCTCCAGGTGGCCCCGCTTCTTTCCACATACAACACATACTGCATAGGAAACCTCCAAACAGACCTACAAAATGCAAAAGGCTGAGTGGACCTAAGTGTGCAAAAGGAAACAGGGAAAAAAAAAGCAGCGGTGTATTTTCTCCACTCAAAAAGCATATCTCTGAGTTACCCTCCAAGCACAGTTTCTTCCACTTGGAAAAACAAGAGTAGAAGTCTGCACTTAGATTTCTTTCCTTCCCCTCATGTTTCAAAGGAAAAGGGCGTGGTGGCCTCTACACCATGCTGCAATATTCCATCCCCAGAGAGCAGCACTTGGAGTCTGGATAGAGAAGACAGCAGTTGCAATTCATTTAACCTATGAAAACATTTGGATTTTCCCACATAGGTTTGAAAGAGAAGACTAACCTCCTCCACCCTTCAGAGACAGAGGTGCCTTAGGACTTTCTCCAATGCAGATACGTGGGAGGAAGCAAAACTCTAACAAGACTTAAGTGCCTGTGAAATGTAGTTCAAAATGCAGGAATAAAGCTGGCAATCTGGAACACAGATTCTTTCTTAGATCCTTGTTTCCACTAGGTACAAAAGGCCTTAAATCTCAAAATCTTTCTGAAAATTCTGTTTATGGAAATATGAACCCCTTAGGTTATCCCAAATATGGTGCTCAGGAGAGTGGATTAATAAAATACATTTTTCCAAGTCCCAAAATATTACACTAACACTACTAAAAGGGAAATACATTACTACCTCTGGCATTATAGTTCTGTATGCATCAGATATTTCAATGTGGTTCCACGGATTTATGGAAATAATTTTATAGATTACTGAATGATAAATTAATATTTGCCACTTTATGATTCTATGCTCAATTTCAAAAAATAGCAAGTGAAGAACATGGTGGAGATTTTTTTTAAAGCAGTCTTTGCTTATTTTTGATCACTGTTCCACAGTGAACATGTTGTCTGAAGAACCAAGTGACTTCCAGTAACTCAATATTCAACTTCCATCCTGTTTCTTTGTTTGTGATCAGAGACTTGTTATCTAATACTGGGACCTAACAATTTTTACCTTTTAATGTGTCTAAGAACTCCACAGCTCCTTCTATTAGCAAGAAATTAGCATTAAACTTTCTTCTGAGAGAGATCACAAGCTGCCAATTGAATAAAGGAAAGATGTTTTCTTTTTGTCAAATATTTTTGTGTGGTCTACCAACAAATTTCAGTCTTCCACACTGTTCTTCAACTCACAGATACCTTGGAAATACCCAGAGGAGGGGGAAAAGCATGCACACACACACAATATATTACTATGATTAAGCTGTGCAATGTGTACAACTGGATAATAGTAGGAGATGAGAGGCTGGAGAAGAGAAAGTTAGGGACTGAAGGTGCTTGAGAAAAAGGATCCATGTGCCAAATGGAAAGAAAAAAACTAAGCTCGTATTGGCAAGCACACCCACAGAGAAGATGCTGAGGAAGGACAAATGTGAAGAGAGATAGTAGGAAAAGGAGCTCCAGCTGATCCAAATAATCTGCATTCCAGCAGAAGCACGCTTTGAGCCCAGTGCTATCAATAAACCTCGTTATGAATGAAGCACTTGTCTCCTTTGTCAAAGAAATAAAACAGCTACATTTGAACCTGAAATCAAAGCATGTGAAAGGCTGAGAGAATTCATCAATTAGAAAGGCTTTAGGGTGCACAGGGAACATCTTGCTACTCTGCAGGTTCTAACCTCTTGATTAAAGATTTCACTCTTGCCTCTGCTGGCAACTGATGCCAAAACTAAACTTCTGGCTGGGGATGCTTTATGTCAGAGTTCCAAGCTGAGTCTTTGGCATTGTTTAGCTAACAGTGCCCTGTATGTACAGAGTAGCCTCAAAGGACCAAAAGAAGATGGGAAAATCCCAGTGTAACTCACAAATGATTGACTAACACTTTACAGACCAAATCCAAGATTTGCCATGGATTTGAACTAGGAGAAGGCAGAAAACAGAGTTGGCTTGGTAAGTAGCTGAGGCTCTGTGTGAGAATGCTCACTTTCTTTTGCTATCAACCCAGATTATAGGAATTCTCTCAGGAGATGATAAAGTCTCAGCTTACCCTGAGCAGGATCTTTAATCAAGATGAAGGAACAGGCCTTCTTTGTAGGTGGAAGCAGGCATCTCTGATATCATTTCTTCTGCTCCCTTTGCTATTACTCTACTTCAACTGTGCATGCACAGCAGCCCAGTGATCACCACGACCCTGATTCTGAATTTGACAGAAAGGAGATGGAGATGGGAAGCCTACCTTCTCCCTTTGGGACAAAAATGCTTAAGATAAACATATTAGTGTTGGTGAAGGTGTCAGAAAAGCTGATTCAGAAGTAGCTTGCTGGAACCAGGGCATCCAGTAGCTATCTTAGATCTATACCATGGCTACAAAGAGGATGAAGTTTGATCTAAGGGGCAGCCATCCCTTCCAGTGGGAGCCAGGATCAAGCTTCTTTGAAGACAACATGGTAAAGTCAAACTGCGGTGAGAAAGAGCAAGTGGCTGAGCCAGGTGCTCTGAACTTATGTCTTCTGCACAAGTTACTGTTTCAGGAATATCTATCTACAAGAGGTAAAAAATTCAGAGCAGACTGAGAAGCTTCTTATTATTTAACCTCTGTTTTTTTACCCCTTGCTATCCAAATGCTAGGTATGCAGAAAGGAAAGGATATTCCCAGAATCTGCTCCCTGTTCCTGGTGTCATGAGGTTTGCTTTTTTCTACTTTTTTGTCTTGTTCTTTGCAAGGAAAGGCAATATTAATTAAAAAAAAAAAAGGCAAAAAGAAAGAAAATAATAAAATAGTAAAACTGACAATCATGTTTTGCTTGACCATTCAGTCCAACACAAAGAAAAATACAGAACAGGATATAAAGTGTATGAATTATCAGTTTGCAGCCTGAATGACTTCTTTAGTTCTGCATTTCAAAGGTTTCCTTTTTTTGTAGCTGCCAGTTAGTATGTTTGGA
This sequence comes from Dicaeum eximium, assembly GCA_013396995.1. NCBI lineage: Eukaryota > Metazoa > Chordata > Aves > Passeriformes > Dicaeidae > Dicaeum > Dicaeum eximium. The sequence goes on from VWZP01009979.1 coordinate 618,230, forward strand.
AGAAAGCCCAGATAACAGAAGATGTCAGAAGTGAGGTGAGGTGAAGACATGGAATAAATGGGCTGAGAAGGCACAAAAATAAACTTGTCGGAAGTCGCACTGTCGTAGAACTTTTTTTAAGGGAAAAGATGACTAATTTGTCTAAGACACAAGTGCTAAAAACAAGTCTGTAAAAAAAAACAAACCAAAAAAAACCAAACAAAATAACCCAACCAACGAATAAAACTCCCCCCAAAAAAACCAACAAAACCCTGTCACCTCCCAAAAAACCAAAACGACACAGTGAGAAGAACAAATACATTTCTGTAACAGCAGCTACGAGTGAACAACTTATGCTGTCAGAACCACTGCTGAGCTATCACTCAGCCTTTATGTTCCTGTGGCTTTTACTTGCTACTTTACATATACACAAACATACAGACATATTAATTTTCTACACATACTTGCTCTTACTGGTAGATGAATGTTAGAGGCTGACCACAGGAACATAGTTCAGGTTGTGGATGGTCCATGGTAAGGACAAAATCCTTGAGCAGAACAAAGTAGTTCTATTCCACTGCTTAGATTAAAACTGAACCCACCATGGACAAAACAAGGCCTACAGGCTACAGTGGCTCATATGACCTGGCCCAAAAGCTAATCCACAGCTCCAAAACACTTTCACACAAAGTCAAACTGCTGGGCAAGTGTTGGATGGATGCATTATTGCAAGAATGTATACAAGAAAGAAGGGAAATGAGTCTTAAATTATGAAAAATCTAGGGTTTGATGACTGTAGAAGAACAGGTGTACCTCCACAATGATGTTACCATCACCCTCTCAGTAAAAATCCAGCACTTGTAGATGAGTTCTAATAGGCATGGATGTAACAAAGCCTAGCTGGAGCCATGACATGGGAAAAGTAATGACATTTATGAAGAAGGGGCACAAAGTTACCAATACACTTACCCCACTTCTCTAAATAGCAAAAAAAAAGAAGAGAAAACTATCTTACACAGCCAGCCTCGGGGAGCTCCACTTCACCCAGTGGAGCAACCATTTCTTTCTGACTGTAACCAAATGATGAGTGGTGAGTACAGAGAAGTCCTGTAAAATTGTAGGGGGAAGTCCCTGGAAAACGCTCTCTGGGGTGGAAACCATAGATCTAATTTGAAATCATCCCCACCTGTTATGCACACACTGCATCTGCATGAGGTGAGTGGAGACAACAACTAGAATAATACTTTTATACTATTTTGCACAAGTAAGAAGATAGATAACAGAAAACCTAAGTGGAAAATGAGCCAGAGAATGAGTGCTTAAAAACTTGGGAACTGAAGAGGATTTAAGTGGCACAGGCAGCTTTCTGCTGGGTGAAAAAGAGCAGTTGTCTGGCTAAAAACAAGCAGAGTCAGATGAACCAGATTTGAATGGCTTGATTCAGGTGTTTAAACATAGTCAGGTAGTGTTTTCAAGATTTGCTAAGGCATCCAAGCCACCTACAGTGTTTTGGAAGGGGTGATGCAGAAAATACAGACAATCCACCCACCCATCTGGAGCAGCAGCTGAAGGCTGGAGTAACCTCAGCAACATCTGGAATGGCACTAGATACCAGGTGTTTAGATGCCAGAGTCCTTGGTACTTCTCCCTAAATTCAGGACTTCTTTTCTTCTCTGAATCTAAACATCAGAGATGATATCTCATGGCTGCTTGCTGACATTGACAGCTAGCTGAGAATAAAAGATCAGCTGGCAATTTGACTTACTGGAGAACTATGACAAAGCCCTATTTAACCATGGATGAGGAGGTAGGTCATAGAGCATGTATATGTTTCTGGCTGTTGGTAGGGGGCTTTCAAGAGTCTGGGAGGTTCTTCTAGACCAGCAGTAGGCAATAGGAGTGGGGAAGAAGGCAGTTCTGTGGGGTGAGCAGGGAGGGGCTGGAAGAAAGGACAGCTGTGCTCAGCCCATCACTGAGCATGTGGCTTTGACTGATCCTTCAGCAGGAAAGTGCCCCTATCCAGGCATTAGCATGAACTTTGCTTACAGCCTTGTAAGCCAGCATGATGTATTTCCACATCTCAAAGATGAAGCTCCTTAGGGGAAAATCTGGAATTTTATTACCATGCAAATCCAGTTGGGATGCTGCTCTCTAACTACCCCATCCCCCCTTCTCTGCCTAAAAATTACTTGGGTGTGCAACCATACTTTTCCATATTTCCTCTTGAAGTATCCCAGAAGCATTATTGGACTTGTGCAGATGGGTATACTTATTTAACTCTCTCCTTAATAGTTAAAAATCCACACCCCAAATTTGCCTATCGCATACTTGGCTCCTGCTCTTGAAATTATCAACTTTTTCACTGGATTTTTGAATGGTATGTAATTATGATGGTTTTGCTTATCTATTTATTTTTAACAAGCTAATTCTTCACAACAACTCCAAAGATAAATTTAGACTCAAGATAAAAAAATTCATCTGTTGGGTTCTGCCTCTGCATCCTTTATGCCTGTGGCAGTTTTTTCTTCAGCAGAAATGCCTCATTACTTGATTTGGCATCCCATAGTCAACACCACAGTATGCTAAGCTCCACATTCTGGTAATTGCTGCTAAATGTTCCATTTTTTCATTCACAACCACAGTAGGAGCCATTTTATAGTAGAGGAGATGTAAATACCACGTAAAAAGATCAAAAGGTGAGTCAGAAACTTATCTAAATCACAGTAGCCCCAGATAAAGTCTGCCCCATTGCTATAAATAGATTACCACAAGTAATGTAGGAAAAGAGTGGATTGTGACGGGAACCTTTTATCCTACAAAAAGTTCAGTATATACCAAACTCACCAAAGATTTTTTTCGACAGTTAAAAGGCATATATCTAGCAAACCATTCAAGGAAACCATTCTATGGTATTTAGACAGGAACAAAAGAAAACACAGGGCATTTCAAAAGTGTTGTTGTTGCCTACCTCCTCTACTGCTGTGCGAATTTCACTACCTTTACATATATTATTTCAACTCCAACACATACAATGCTGACAGATTTAATTCTAAAGGCATTTGCAACTTGAATTTCTTACATAAGGATCGTAAATCTAGAATGGGAAGCCTGAAATCGTTAAAGTCACATATTTATAAAATCATATTCAATTAGGTTAAAAAAGTGCAATTTCTGTCATCATGTCATAAAAAGATGTGTTTTTCTCTCAGATCTACTATAAAGAAAAGCTCCCTATATTGTTACAGATAGAGGCTGTTTTCAATCAGTTACAAGAAGCAATCCAATTACTGGATGGTTTAGTGCAGTAACTGACTCCAGACTAATTTAATTTCTTTAGGTCTCTAAAGATCAATTGATCTGATTTGTTTCCCTCCCCAAAGGCTGTTTAGGAAAAAGCAGGCTTAAATACTTGGAAATGAAATACAAAGCTCTGTGTGCTTTCACACTACTTAGGTCATTTGGAAAAGCTGGAGCTCAGGATAAATGAGGGCTGTCTTGGCCCCAGCATCATGGGATGCTTTACGGGAGGCCATTAGGATCACCACGCCACACTGTAGGTTACACACGCACTGCTGAGTGCACGCCTGCTGCACTCTGAGGGAGCAGTGCAGGGAAAGTATTTTCACAGCTTCCAGAGAACTATTCCATTTTCAAGAGCTGTGCAAGTGTGTTTTGGCCTTCACAGACTTTTCCCTGGAAAATAAGTCTTTTTCTCCAGCAGTGATCCTATAGTTTCCAATTAGACTGAGAAAAAGTCATGCTGTACTATTCAAGATTCACCTATTTGCAATTGAAGTTGTAATAGACATCAAATAAGAAATTATTTCTGTTGTCATATCTCACTTTAGTATTTCCTTTGCTTTGTTTCAGATTTCTTTAAGTGGTTTTGCTGGTGCTAAGATGAAATCTACAGAACCAGTGGTCACTTAGAGAATGATGTCTTCATCTGCCTGCATATTTTAATGGCAGAACCGAATAAACCCCTTGATATTTCTGCATCATTTGTATAACTTAGACAATTCTCAAGCAATCTCTTACCAGCCCACTTGCCTGTTACACTTTTATTATCACATGACTTGATGTGTTGTGCAGCAGCTTTTGAATTTTTAAATACTATTGTAATAGTAATCAGGGGTAAGCTTTCTAATTTAAGTTAAAATCAGACCTGACCCAAACTTGGGCTCTCAAATCCAGAGTTTTAATGTAAGTTGAATACTTTTCACATTCTGTTTCTTGTATTTATTGTAGGCTTCACATTTTTCTGCCTTATCTTTCATGGCAACATTTGTGCCTGGGCTTGGCTGCCTGTCTCGGGCTCTATTCTTACACTTATCAATAAACAAAAGGGCACTGCAGCCTATGCTCAGCATTTCTGACTCCATGCCATGTGCTGTTATAATAAGATGTCCTCTGGAAAAATTCCCTTCATATCCAGCACCACGATAGTCAGTTCATCTGCACAGAGGTAACTCAGTTTTTCTCCCAGCTTATCTGTTCAGACTCTTTCCGCCCCTGCAAAGCTGTGCCGTTAGATGTCTCATGTCTGTAAAACAAGGAAACCTCTTCTGACAGGCCCTTCCTTGACTATTTATTGCATACTAACCTGAGCTTTGGATGTTGTTTACCTCAGTATTCTGTCAATACAGCAGACCATGCTATTTAATTAAATTAGCCTTTTTGTTTGTTTGTTTTCATTTTCCGTTAAGGCTTTCACTTAAGAAACAATTTTCAACAACTTTGCAAGTGTGCACTGCAGCCCACAAGTTTTCTTTCCCCAAATTACTGTTCTTTTATCCATTTACTCAACAGACCACTTATGATCCAGTCACTAGTAAGGTGTGAAGGATACCACTAGTTCCCATCCATGGGCCTGCTTAGATAGATGTACTTTTGAACTGCTGTAAAGACTTGCTCTAGCTCTGTGGCTATGACTTCACCGAGCAGTTTGTCCCCTGTATGCACCTGTGAAAAATGATTCACAGATACATCTGGATATCTACACACAGGAGCCTGGAGGCTTTTGGCCTCTCCAAACTTTCTTTCATGATTGTCTGCTCATAGGAAAAATTGGATGTGCTATATCCATCTCCATCAAGTTCTCTTCCAGCTTAAAGGACACAAGAAGCTTAATTTGCTTCATTTGCCAAGTTATTTGACATGATACCATAAAAATGTGACATTCTGGAAAGCTACCAAGAGATTGAAGTTTATTTCCTAACTCAGCTGTGGGTTAATGCTTCTGTCCCTATGGCCACAGTTGCTTGTAATGAGCTGTACACACACAAAACAGTTTCCAGATAAACCTTTCCCCTGATGCAGCTTGTAATACAAGTTTGGTGAAACAAAAATGGCATCTTTGTTGTCAGAGTGGGAGTTATGGGAGTCATTCTGACGGCAGTAATTTCCATTTGGTGTCTGGGACTGCTGAAGTGAATTTTGGGAGCTCTCCTCTCTCTTTTCCACTATGTTGAGCAGTGGGGAGCTGTAAATAAGTTTTTCACAAGACCACTGCCCTTGTTTCCCATTGACCTAATTCACAGCTCTCAACAGGATTAAATGGCATGATAAGAAAAAAGCTTTTCATTCTGAAGTTGTAAAACTGACCCTCTACCCCTTCAAGAGGCTTCCTGAGGAAGACGAATGTATTGGCCCCAACTGGAACAGATGTCAAAACTCAAAACTTTCTTCATAAAGTTTATAAGTATTTTTAAAGGATGTGGAAGAGTCTTACTATATGCAGCAAGATAACATTAAAATGCACAGGTTCTCAGGAGTTGAAAGGATGCTTTTCCTACAAACTCTCTTTTCTCGTTATCTTATCTGCATGGAAAGTAAACAGAAAGTCCCCATTACCTCTCGATATCAGTGAGTCTGGAAGAGTCACGGAATCCTTTAGCAAAAGGGTTGCTGTCAATTTTCAGCTTGGTTATCTGGGAACACAGAAAATAGCAACGTTACACAAATACAGTGTTAGGGCACTGCAGTGTACAAAGTGTTAACCAATCCATCCCCTGTGGCTTCACTGCTAATTTTATCCGCGTGCCCTGTGCGTGTGCACCGCTCCTGAGACATTGCAAGGCTGAGGAGGCAAACCAGGGTGCACTGTACATATGGCAGTGGAAAGACCAAAGGGCTCAGCCTTCCTGTTGCCCAGAGCAGGAGGAACACACCCATGGACAGCATTACAGCTTCCAAATGCCTTACCAGCATCAATCAGGTTGTCTTTTGCACAGGCAGCGCAAATCACCCGGCTAACAGCTGAGCCTGCTTGGTGGAGCTGCACATTGACCAACACAAGCCCAGGCAACCTGAAGCCATGGCTTCACTTCACCACCACCTTTTTTTTACTGGGATGGAAATGTTCTCAGCCAGGCCTGCCAGCCACCACAGAGGGGCATTTTGACTGGTTTTGTATGAAAAGAGGCTAAGGAAAGGAAGGAAAAATGTGGGGAGAGCTCAGATTTAAAGTGACAGAGCTTGAATGGAAGGAGTAACCCTGAAACTATCACACACTGAAACAATCACAGTCTTGAAAGACCACAGATCATGAATAAAAACTTTCCTCTCTTCTTCAAAGGTAGCTATAAACCTGCCCAGTCATGCAGTCAGCCTTTCCATTTTGACTGAGCAACCCTTTGACCAGGAATCCCTCCTGCCCCAAAACATCTGAGCTCACCTTTGTGGTGAAACTTTTCAGGCATATGGTGGTGGCTTTCAATAGGGTTTTTTGAGGACCAGGGAAAAAAATGCACCATTGTTCTTGTGAAATTTTCTATCTATCCAACCAGTTTAGATTTGGTGAATAAAACCCGAGATATCATTGTAATATTTGTATTTGTCATCTATACTTCTTCCAAGAGCTAAAAATAAAATTATAACTGGCAGTTAGAGCTTGACGAGAGAAAACACAGGACCCATCCTGCAGAGCAGTGAATTCCACCAACTCTAGCTTAAGCCCATGAAAATCAGCAGTTCTCAACATTTTATATTAAGGGGCTTTGTCAGCCTGACTTCCCTCAAAAATAAAAGCCTGTATCGAAGAGGCTACAACCTCGTTTTTAATAACTGGGCCTCAAGACTCAGGGGAAAAAAAAGGGGATCTTTTCCAAATCCTCAAGCAATGAAGCACTCTCATCAAACAAATATATTTCAAAATGGGGTGACTTCTCCCCCATAATAAAAAATAATTACGTGGACAAATATATATTTATATAAAATATAAAAAAATAAAGACGACAACTGGACCCAACTTTTAATTCTGAGAAAGAGGTCTTCTGAGGAAAACACAGAGAGGAAGGGACATGCTGACAACGGGAAATTCTGAGTTTTTAATTAACGAATAACGATCTGTCAGTGGTCAAACAGCATGGATCTCAGTGCTGGTGGAGGGTTTGGGGCTGTCTCGTCGCTCAGGTACAACTGGTGGAAACAATCTTGAAGCCTTGTCACAAGGACCTTGAAACAGCTCAGAAAATTAAAAATTTCTCATTCTACTCATTCTGCTTCCAAGACATCTATAAGCCCTTAGCTCATGGTGATGCTGCAGAGTGACAAGTTAGTACCTCACATCCAGTAAAGATTTCTATGGCAGCATTTTGAAAACCACCTTGAAAAAAGACAAACTCTAACTAGTTCCATTAACTGAGATCACTGACACACCAAGCCAACTGCACTACAGAACAATAAGGATGTCTATTCATCTCTTGAGCATATTTTCACCAATCAAACTTCCATCTCCCTGATATTAAAGTTTTGGTATGACATCACAGAAGAAACTTTTGGTATCCACCAAAGCCAGATGAGACTCACAATCATTTATGGCCATATTTTTCCTGTGAGACTGTCTCACAAACAATCAGAGAACATCTGCTAGAAAGCATTTTAAAATGAAATCTGACCTACAATTCAACTCTGTGGCAGTGGTTTGACTGTTTAAATAAATTCATGCCCTTTAAATCTTAAATTATGAGATAGTTTGTTGAAAGTGTAATGTATTTAGCTTTTATCTAATAACCTCCAGAAATGTAATCAATCCCTCCTTAAAACAGTTCTGAAAGAAATGGCAAAAATGAAAAAAGGCTCCATTTTCATTAGTCATAAATAAAATGACAACATCAACCTCTAGGGGTTCCGGAGATGTTCCATTGAGAAATTTTCCAGGACTCAATGTATGTGCTTTTAGTTTAGAAACATCTCTAGTGTAAATATCATTGGTAGACACAAATCCATCCTACAGAAATAAATTCTGGGTTTAGCTGCTTTTGTGCGTGTTGCTGTTTTGCTGGTTTCTAAAGAAAGTTACATGGAAAAATCTAACTGCCTGTCCAAACATTATTTTCTTGAGATTGCCAGGTGTTGAGTATGTTTTCTACAGCATTCAGATACAAATCTAAGTCTAAATCAATACATTAAAGCCTTAACACAGGATGTGGGGTCTGTCATAAGGACTGACTTAATATTACTAATATTATCTTCAGAGCTTCCTTGGCACCCTTTGCATTAGTTTCATTTTATTCATAGCATTTCCAAATTGCTTTTGCTTTATATTAGGAAATGCCTACTTCTTTAAATAATCCAGCAGGTACATTAAATCTGTGATCCTGCCTGCCCACATATTTGGACAGTGCTTATATTTTTCTTAACTTGAGGTAACTAAGGAGCAAAATAGGTGGGTTTTTTTGAAGTACCATAGTTAGTAAGGCATTAAAACACGCTCTGAATGCAACAACATGTCCCTTACAGCCCTTAAAACACACACTGAAGGTAACAACATATTTCCTCTGACTTAAATATTAAAGCCCAATCCACCATCAAGCAGAGCCTCTGTTCTCTGATTGTTTATAGACTTCCTAAAATTACTCATTAGCAATCCATTGTTATGATCTCCTCCATTTTGTATATATTATTCACTGGCATGCAAATTGAAATTCAAACATCTGGATGTAATCTGGGCAGCCTCTGAAAAGCATATCTCTGAGTGATTTTTCCCTACGTTTGAGCCTTACAGCTTAATTAGTCAACTTTTTTAAGCCCATGAAATCATCATGTGCAAACCAGAATCTCTCTCAGCTCATAGCTTGTGGCATGAAAGATCACTGCAAATAAGAACAGTTCTTTAATGAGCTATAATTAGAAAATGACTAAATGCTAATATGCAAGCAGCTTTGTATAGACAGAGGGGAAGACAAAAGAAAGTCTCTTACTTGCCATTTTTACTCTCATGAATAATCCTTAGTGCTCTTTGAAGTCTGTACTACTACTGTATATTCAGGAATTACTCATGAATGTGAATAAGGTTGGCATGGAAGTTAGGTTATGGCAGAAACTTCCCTAGTTTAGATTGGGCAGAAGGGAGTTTTCAGCAGAGTGGAATCTAGTTACATCTGTGGAAATTAGCAACTCTACTCACCAATTGATTCTGGTAGGCAGTAACAGCAGTAAAAACTGTCTCTGGAAAGATGAATGTTCTGAACTCTTCTGATTTCAGATTTAGCAAAGAAGCTGTGTGGTCCTTCTTCTTAATTATGTGGACCCTTGGCTGGTACTTGTGCATGGAGTTTAAAATTATCTGCAAGGAAGAATGACAGAGCAGTGTCCTGAGATGAAGGTTGACAGGGCCCTTAAAGACGTTTTATAAACCATGGAGGGGGTGGGGAAAGGAAAGACCTAATTAACACTACAGGGGAAGCATCTGAAATCTAACCAGCCAGGGGCTGGTTTTCAGAGCAAACTTGCCAGCTCCTTCAGGCAGTTCCAGGAAATGAAGGTGGAAAAGCAGGCATCCCAGGAGCTAGTCTCCTCTCACTCCTACGCCACTGGTGAGCATGCATTTCTTGAGGCATAAATACCTGTTCCTACCGGTGAGGTGTTTTGCATGGAGAATTAGTCACTGTCAGATGTGCCCTGGCTGGCACGTGTGAATATGTAACTCCTGAAAGCTAATGGCCAAGAGTCCACTTGCGAAAATGCGCAGGTGCAGAATGAAAACAGTCACAAATCCCTCAGAAAAGAAACTATGGAAAAAATTAGACCCATCCAAAAACCTACCAGCAGCAGCACAAACCATCTGACCAAAATTAAAACTCCACGTAGCCTTTCCCTGTGGCAAACCTTTAAAACAAACTCCGTCAGGGGTGCTCTTCACCACAGACTACCAAAAATGCGAGCAAGGAGGGAAACCAGTACGGAACCCCCAAATGACTGGGTTTTGCTATTCTATCCTCATTAATAATTGTTTACGAGCTCCCAAAACAATTCTAAATCTAAGGTACCAACCAACCAATTTTAACATTCACTGGAGTCAAACCAAGAGTCCCCCTTCCTTCAGTTACCACTGGCTGGAGGCCTGTTTGGCGGTCTCTAACCACAGTATTACAATATAAGAATTAAATACAGAGCTCAGCTCACACCAGCCCTTGTTTTGGATATAATCACAGTCACAAGACAAAATTGGCAATGGTGTGGGTGGTTCTATTTTGCAGGGGCCATAATGACATTACAGTCAGCTCTGTACATCTGGAATAGCTAATGTGCATTCCTCAGGAAGCATTAACTTCAGCCGAAACGTAGCAGGAGCAGTGCAGTATTTCATGCTAAGTCAATGAGAAAGGTTGCACATTGCATTGGAGTGGAGAGCTTAGAGACAGCTCTATCATGGCTACAGTTTCCATCAGTGTTTTTCTTTGCTGCTCCTTTGGGGCCAAATATTGCCAAGACTCACACTGGGACTTTGGGGGGAGGCACACAGCAACAAGAAAGTGTTGCATGCTTGCTGACACAGCTCAGGTCCTTTTTCAAAACACTTCACCATTTTATATAGGAACACACACAATGGCCATGGAACTTGCCTTTAATACCCTTAGCACTTTTTCCTCTCTTTGTAAAATTTTGTCTTGCCATCCTGGTTACTTGGAGTGCTCTAAGCAGATGGAAAAGACATTTTAAAGCAGGGTGTGTGGATGATGATGAGCTTACTGAGGGGTTGGCCCACAGACCTTGGTGCTTTCCATTGCCTTTCATGGCCGTGATATCCACTCCAAGGCATTACATCTGAGCAGCAGTCAGGTGGAAGGAGGAAAAAGTTGAGAGCAGCTCCCACACATGCCGTTTCCTTTCACTCCTCTCTGAATGCAAATTGTGATAAAGGAACTACATTTCTCAAACAAGATCACGTAATCCCTTATGAAAGTTTTCTATAAAATAGAGTGCACATAGATAACTTCCTTTGTCATGGTACTCTACATTTCTTGCTTCCACCAGAGGCAAGTCTGGTCATTCGTGTACAAAACAAGTACTGAATGCAGCCAGGAGGTCACAAAAGACCCATGAGCAAGGTAAATGTCACCATTTCCTTCATATGAGGGTCTGTATGTATAGTTCTCCACCTGCACCCCCACACACACTGCTGATGACACACAAAGACACTCCTTAATATCTGTGCAATTTCTTGTGTTAGGACCATATGAAAACAGCCCAAAGGAGTTAGATCCACAGAATGTTTCTCACAGAGTAGCCTCCAAGCATGGCTTCAAAATCCAAGCAGTGCCCTCCTGCATGGCGCAGCTATCAGACAATGCCTTATGCCAGCTCAGTGAGTCCTGCTGGCATGTCCAAAGAGATACATCAGGTGCCCATATATTCATGGCAGCCCCCTGCACACACTTGCTGGCAGCCACAGGCCCTCAGCCCCCCATCCACCTTTGTGCTGACAGCCTGGGTCAGGGAGATGACCAGGATACCTCCTTACAGGATCCTGATTGCTGTAAGGTCGGGCAGCAATGTAGGCATCTGGCTACCACTGGCTGCAGACCAGTCACCAGAGGCAATCTGGATGCCAGCTGCAAAATTCCAAGGTGGTTTTGAATTCAGGAACTGTGCTGTGAATGCCACTTCCATATTCACCAAATAATAGTGTTACCATGTAAAGTTTTTTTTTTTTTTCTGAAAGCACGAAGGTTCCTAACTTGTGCCTGGTTGACTAAAAAAAAAACCAGCTTGGGCATAACTCCTTGTGGCTATTCCACAACCCCTGCTTTCACAGTTATTTATTAAACATGTTCACAGCTTTGAGTTTGCTTTTGCATAGATTCATGTGTTTGTGTAAATGCCAAAATAACAATTACAATAATGTATACACCCATGGCTCACTTCACCATAAACCAGAAATGATGGCACTCCAATGAAGGGCAATGAAAAGTCCCAAAGAAAGCACTCTGTGTGAAAAGTACCACTAAAAATGGGGGGGAAATATCACATTCGTAAATATTTCACGGTCAGAAAAATGGCAATTACTTGCTTGGCTGTAAAAATCTAGAGATAGGAGCCATTTCCTTCCTCTGGTAAGGATATCTGAAAGTGTTTCCATGGAGTGAGCTGTATGCCATGCACACACAGATAAGACTTCTGCCTGAGGCTTGGGGAGAATATGTGCATAACTCTGGGGCTACACATGCTGCTGAAGGTATATGATCAGAAATGCTTGTCAACCCCAAAAGTCTCAGAATAAGAGAAAACAAACATATGCTAGAACAAACAAATGCCACTCTTCTCTACAAATTCCTTTTCAGGAAGTGAACCACCCTACAATTAAACCACACTTACCATAACACCCAAAACTGTCTTCTGGACAGTGAAGGAAGTAAGCAACTAGAACAAACTGGAATCAGGCTGGATCCATTTTCCCTACCTGTAACTAGTATTTAAAGGTGTCTTTTGGGTCATCCAAACTTCCTCAGGAACCAACACGCCTTATCAAACATAGTTAAAAAGTGAAGACTGGCTCTTTCAAACTGAAGGGAGAGATTTCAGGAGGTGTTTAAATTCTCTTCTTCTCTTCATACACAGGAGTTTGGAAATGCCATGGGCCATAGCACAGTGACCCCTCCTTAAAGGCTCCAGAGGACTGATTTATTCCTTCATTCTACTGATCATCCAATGATGGCATTTGCATAGCTTCAGTAAGGCAGCACATAAAACCTGACATCCTAATTTGGAACATAAAGTCCCACAAAATATTAAAAAGAGAGTGCTCTGTGCAGGGGTAACACCTGTCACTCAAATCTCAACTCAGGATCAAGCCTGCAAGGCTTATCCTTAACTGAACGCACAAAACTTTCCATTGTCCTTGGCTGTGCAGAGCCTTTGTGTAAAGAATGGGACCAACCTCTGCTTCTCTGGAAATTAATGGGCAGGCTGCATCTCAAACACTACGGATCATTTTTCCTGCTGCCTCTATTTGAGACGATTACATCTTCTTGCTCTGCCACATGTCTCTGTTCCCGACAGCTCCTCAGACCTACTTCTTCTTCCTATTCCTCTGGGCTTCTGGGAACTGCAGCTCTCCTAACTAGCTTGCAATATACTGCTGCAAGCCCTTTATTAGAGGCACAGATGGCCCCTGTTATGATGAAAAATGCTTCTTTTTAAGTGCTCACGTATACTGCTCTATCATCACTCGGTGATAGAGCCCACAAATCTTCAGCTTTGCCCTTCTACAGATTATGAAATAAAAGAGAGGAAAAAAGCAAAACCATTCTCCACTAGTCCTGATGGGAGCAACAGAGGGAACTGGGTTCAAGAATATACCCACAGATGGATCTCTACAAAAGAACAACACAGAGGCATCTATCTGGGCTTTCTTTTGTTTATTTGTTTGGGGTTTTCAGCTATTTTTGATGCTGTTATTACCAGGATGTATTTTAAATGATCATGGCTGTGATTCAATTCTCAGTTCTTGAAATTAGTGAAAATTCTCTTTTGGATGAGAAACATTCACAGAGAGCATAGCTGAGACAAATGGCCACCGTCTCTCACAGTCCAGGCAATAAATACCACGCTAGGGAAGGGATTTCTGATACATTGTATTCAGCAATTATTCAGCTGAATGAATTACTTATCCCTACACTTGCTTTAGAATTCAAAATCATTCCTCTCTTCCCAACACCTAATTTACTAACACTGCCTTTATGATCATTCTTCTGAACTGAGCTGCCCTGTTCTCTGCCAACAGTTCTTTCAAATCCATCCCCTTGCTCCTTCTGCCTTCCCTGAGAGAATCACCAAGCTCAGAGGCAACAATTTTACCTCTTTCTTTTCAATTTGGAAGCACTCCCTAGCCGTTCCTGCACTTCACAGGCACTTGTATAGAGAGGAGAGGACAGACGATACCTATTCTTACTACCAGGCAATCAGATAACTGCAGGAGTTGTCCCCACTGATGGAGCATAGCAGGAACCCATGGCAAGCAGCTCTGAATCCTATTCACCATCTTAGAGCCTCAGGACTTGTGACCACAAACCGGCACCAATCAGAGCTGGGACCTGTCTCCTCCAGAGGCCCAAGCCCACCCTGTGGCACCTTGACTTGCAGTTGGCCTACAGCTATTTCAAGGGCAATTGAGGCACACTTGTGTTTTATCATTCTATAGACCATGCTTTGGTGTCAGGTCAGTATTTTTTTCTGACTGAGCCCATGCTGCAATGAGTCTGGAAGTAAAAGAGCTCTTATTGACAGATCCAACCCTAACAAGTGGTCTGAAGTGACCTATAAGGAGCATGTGGGTTTGCTGGCCATGGCATGTGGCAGAGCATACTGCCAAGTCACAGCAAAATGCAAGCAGAAGTACAACAAAGGGCTCCTCTGCCTTCTATCCCTTCCTCTGATGCTCAGCTCCACCCTGAGCTTGTTCCTGACAGATGTTTTGCCTCTAATGGAAGTAGGAGCATGATTTGAACCATTGATCCAGGCTCTACGTTATGAAATATTACAGAAAATCGTGACTTTGAAAGTTGCCTGTTCCTCAACAACAAAGGAACCCAAAAGGACCCTTAAACATGTTAAACCAAACACATTCAAGCTTCAGAGACATCTTCCACAACTGTGGTATGAAGGGCTGGCTAAAAAAGTGTAACATGGGGCCATGGCAGTCTCTCTCCCATTTAGCCCTGTGGCACAAGCAAGCAATTCCTTAGTGATTTCTTTTCCCTTTCCCACCCATAGAGCTACTCACATGGCCATGCTGATCCAGCTCGTTGTTGGTGAGTTTGACTTTTTCGAAGGACACCATCTGCTTCAGCAGTTGCTCTCCTGTGAATGGGGAGTCAGGGTGCACATACAGCCTAAAAAACACAGGGAAAATGCCTGCTCAAAATATAATCTCACCTCTGGGCTTGTGTGTGGGCACCACCTCTGTATGAAATCAAAAGGCACATATCATTTTGCTTTTGGGATATGCAGTGATTTCATGAGCATGGACTTCCTGAGAGCTTAGGGTAATACAAATCTGCTGCTAGAACATGACACCATCTCCCCCAAATTAGTGAATTCCTGAAATAAAGCTGTTCAAGAAGGACAGTAAAGCAGATGACTTATTTAATTCACTGGAACAAAACTGAATCCTGTGTCTGAGTGCTAGACTGTTCCTTAACCATACCTATTATTTTATCCCACTATCTAAAATAGAAACATTAACATTCCCTGTTGAGTCTTTTCCCCAGTGAAAAATTGATCATGTCTTTCCCCACAGCTGTACTAACAAGCACTTAAAATAACAATGACTACAACTCCAAGAGAAAAAACATGGTGTCATTTCAGAGATAATGGGGGAATGCAGATAAAAATGCATTTTTCTTTATATGTAACATTAAGCCGTGATAATGATTTTAACCTGCACTCAATCACACATTCGCTGTGGTGACGTCTGTTTATAAGAGGTTGAAGGCTGCAGTCCAGCACAGTGGTCTGACATGAAAAATTAGTTGCAGCTCTGCTATTAACAATCCTACACTTGGGAAATTAAACAGAAGAAAAGGAAGCAAGAAGACATGCAGATACAATGATATATACATTATGACTACACTAATTACAAGTGCCATGCTATTTAAGAGCAATGATGCTATAGGAATAATGTATTGCTGAAAATTAACTCAACTGTTCTTTTGTGATGGCAAATTAAGAGCTGGACTAGACCTTCAGCTTGTGCAAACCAGCTGTGTTTTGCTACTGCCTGCATTGAGGCAGGCACTGAGGGCCTGACTCTCATTTTGGGTGATGTCTTTGGCCACACAAATGACTTTCTTCCATTAGGTGGGTGGGGCAGCACTGAGCTGCCAGGTTAGGAAGATAAACATTTGTCCTTGTTGTTGAGCTACGATTTTAGAACGGAAAAACCGCTAAACGGTGGGGCGTAACTCTCCAATAGAGCATGCTGATCCCTAATCAAGGAATGCCCATGCTAAAGACCCTGGGGAGAACAGCCCTGTTGCTCAAAGAGGAAGGAGATTTGAGCACGTATTCTGTTTTTGCCAGCAGAATCCCCAAGACACAGTGAAACTGAAGTTTTACCAGCACAGCGCGCCTCAGATGTGCAGGATGTTTTCCTTACATTGATACAAAGCACAGCTTGGCTGCTCTAGCTATGTCCATGGGAGGGATGCTGAGCCAGGATTCCTGTCACAATAAAATATTCCTAGCATGCAGGCATCCTTACTGCTATCAACTCTGCTGATTGTACTGCAAAGCTCATAAAAAATGATGATGTATCTGAAATCCCAAGACCTGGAACCATGTCATGTCAAAATAATCTTAGCTCTCATGAAAACTAATTTTGCCTTCCTCTAAAAAACTGAAAATTCCAATATTTAGAGCTCTGAATTAGGGCAGGCAAAATNTCCTAATTTTGAGTGTCTGGATAGCTAATAATGTTTACTGTGATTACAGAGTGTCAGACTCGGCAAGGTTTGGCTAATTGGTACCAAGAAGCCAAAGTATTTCAAATATGTGCAGGGAATGAGTAAAGACCTCCCTGTGCTGAAAAGCTGAGCACAATTGTTTTACACCATCGATGGTTAATGCTTGGCACTGCTTTAAAACTACCAAGTGCCTGTAAGCAGAGTGCTGAGAGGAAAGTCACTGAAGGATGGGCACCAGAATATCAATTACTGGTATACAATACAATAATAGACCTTACTTTTCTCTACCCGTTTGCTACACCCCACCAATCCCACTGCGACACAGGGTTCCACCTGGTGAGCTACACCTATTTCCCATACTTCTCCCACAGCCCGAGCTTGCACACCTCAGGGAAGAAGGTTGAACCCTTGACACAGCAATTTCTGAAGCAGAAGTTGTTGGCAAGACCACAAGTGCGCACGAGCAAACAGGTCAGTGAGATAAATGTGCACATTCCAGTGCGGCACACCAGGCTCTCCCAGAAGTTTGCCTGGGATCTGCTGCCTAAGGCCAGCCAGATGTGAGGGGCTCCTTGCTTCAGTTCACAAAGGATTTAGGAGCCATATTTGGGTGTGAATTTGCTCCTCAGTATATAATGTTTCATGATATACTCAAGGTTTGGGTACTGCTTCTTTCTTGTGTATTTTGGAATGCAACACTGCACTCCCGCTGTTTAGTTTAACAGATGGTCTGGTCCCACAAGCCCCGTGCATGCCACTTTTATTTACCATAATGTCTCAAATAATTTTCAAAATATAGTACCTTTTAAATGTTTCCTGCCTAGAGTTCTCTGTAAGCCTGTAAACACTAAGTTCGTTAAACAAATTATTGTGTAAAAATACAGTTTAAAAAAAAAGTGACAAACTTTTGAGTGAAAGAAATTAGGCAAAAAAGGAAGAAGATCAAATAAAGGTACATGCTGAAACTTACTGAGCTGTTGTTTCACACAGTCTTAACAATGTGGAAGACAAACACAAAATATCACATAGGAACTCTATCCCCTGATACCACTTTAGAAGATTTACAAAAGACTTTCTCAAAAGTATTTTTAAAGTGTTCATTGCAACTTAAACTTATTCATTGCAACATAAACTTGTCTTCAACATTGACAGCAGGAAGACAAGGATAAAACTGGTTTTAATAGAAAGTTCCCTGAAGGGCTTATCTTTCAAACAGAATCACAGAATACTTATTAATTTGGAAAAAAACCAAAAAACCAAAAAAAAAAACCCTACAAAACTGTCATGGTATTGAAAGTTATTTTTATTTTTATAATGGAAAGAGTAAAACCATCAAACTGGTTCAATCCTGCAAAGTCTTACACCCAGGCACAATGCAACTCCTGAATTATTCCCCTGATGTCCCGGTGCCTGGGCAGATGCAGGCAGTGATGTGTGTGGGGAGTGAGTACCTTGCTACCAGTGCCCAGACACTAAACACACACACCTCTCTCACTGACACTCCTCAAGAGGGAGAGCTAAAACCCTGTGTTTGGAGGGCAAGAAATCATAACTTTGTTAAGGTTTTTGTTACTGGAGCAGGACCAAACTCGTTTCAAGATGGGAGAACTACTTTTAATCTGTTCAAGCAAGACTGAGGCTCCCACCTGAAAAGACACGTTTACACTCCAGAAGAAGCACTGGTAGTGCAAACACTGGCACACTGAAACTCTTGACATCCTTTTTCTCACCAAAGAGAAGTACAAGGAGGACAAAGTGCATAAATGTATATGTAAGTACTGTCCACACAAAGGAAAAGCTATCTCTGTCCATGCTCTGATCAATAGTCTGTTTAACTAAACATCCTGAGAATGAAGCAGGAAAGGTGTACATTCACACATGGGGACAAAGCATCCTGCAAATGGAACAGGCATTAGCACACAGGGGCACGGATCTGCTGAGGATGCCCAAAAGTTAACACAGTACAATAAAAATAACCATTTAACTTCAAGAAGGCTTTATCCAATACTCAGTAGGGCTATTGCTAATTATTCCAGTCTCTTGTCTTACATTCTAGTATTTCCTTGCTAAGCAAGTCTATGTCAGAGAGAGTGTGAATTAGAAACCTATTCAATAGTATCCCAAAAGGGGCGTGAATAGAAAAATAAGAAGGGGAAAACCCTGCCTCAAAACTATTTCTGTTCTTCTGTTATTTCTTCTTTAGATGCTGACTCCTTTGGAGCGGGATCTGTTTTTTCTTTGGGTTTTGATCAGTGCCCATTACAATACGTCAGATGAAGCCCTCAGACGTTAACCACACTACAAGAAGGAGTTTTTGGCCATGAAAACAAAGCAGACATAACTCCTAGGTTGCTGTCTTTAATCACAGCTTCTCTGCTTGCACTTTTTGTTTATTTCCCTGAGCAGCCTTCCAGAGATCACCAGTCACCGAGATTTCAGTTCAACTATTTATATAAGGAAATTGTGCAGAATTTGGTGCCTATACTCACACACCAAAAAAAATTGTTTCCATTTCTTGTGTTTCACTTATAATTTCTGCCTCTGTAATAAGCAAGTTCTTAACCCCAGGCTAAGCCACCTGGAGCAGATGTGTGTTCCTGCGCAGAGCCCTCCACAAAAGGTTTCTTTGAAGCCAGAGAGGCATCCGCATTATTTCCATATCTCTGGCTCTGACTCAGCAAAGCCTTTCTACATGTGCTGCAGTCTTACTGGACTTGGGGACTGAAGTAGGTACAGAAGTGCTGAGCTGAATACGATGAAGTGTGGGTCTCCTCTGAAGTGCCCTCCCACTGTATAGCCCAGCGCTGCAGCCTCA
The DNA here is from genome assembly GCA_013396995.1 of Dicaeum eximium. Taxonomy (NCBI): domain Eukaryota; kingdom Metazoa; phylum Chordata; class Aves; order Passeriformes; family Dicaeidae; genus Dicaeum; species Dicaeum eximium. The sequence continues at coordinate 637,712 of VWZP01009979.1, forward strand.
GTTGCCCAGTCCTTAAAGGAATCAGTCATTAAGTACATTAATGGAATGACTTTAGAAATTAAATTTCTAAAATATTTGTTTCTGTAGAGAAAATGGAATTTATTTTAGAGAATTTATTTTACAGAGAGTTTTTTCCCTGATGTCTCAGAATGTGTCATGATTTCTTAACGAAAAGAAAAGTAACTGTGCTGAGAAACTGATCTGTACTTTGCCTGCTGCCTAAGAGATTATTAAAATAAAGAATAAAATCATTGGTTAGCAAATGCTGGATATGTTACAGAAATAATATAATTTCAAGCATAAACACCAATGAGCTGCAATTTATTTCTACTTTGGCTTGGCTGGTGGTGCCTGGATTGCTTTAAATTATGAGGTCAAATACTGGGGGGCAAATCCAAGAGACAAATCAGGTTTTTTTTAAGTTTTCTTATCTGAATCACAACAAACTTCATTAAAAAAAAATTAAAAACCCCAATATGTGTAAAAGAACTCTTAACCAAATTCTGCATGTCCTGCAATATTCAGTATAAATCAAATCTCAAGCAGAGATTTGAGGCCAGATGCTGCAACACAAAAATTGTAATCAGAGTTTTGTAACCAACTTTGTTGAACATGGACTCAATCTCAGAGCAGTGTTTGCAAACAGTATGGAAAGATTAATACAAGATATTTCATAAAGGAAAACAAAAAAAAAGTAAAGAGAAATAAAAGATCAGCAATAAAATCTACAAACCTTGCAGGGAGAGGAGGGTCAGCTTTTCCAGCCACTAACCAGGAAGACCTGTGATAGGCATATCTATATCTTTTATTGTCCACAGGAACTATATCCATTAACACAATATACTTGGCCTCAGGATCCACTCCCGAGAAGGAAACCCTGATTGTAGGAAACATTCTCCTAAAAAAAGGCAAATCAGAAAATAAATATTTGGGCAGAGAACAGAAATAAGCAAGCATCTGAAAAGCTGCTAAAAGTAAGAATTATGCTTAAATCCCTTGAAAAAGCTTAAGCATATATTGATTTTGTTTCTACATGATGGGAGTTAAATCTTGAGTGTCTCTAATGAGGAGACAAAAAGCAGCTTGAAATTGAAACAATATTTGCGAAGCAAAAATAAGAATATTGTAAAAGTGAATAAGGAAAGGAGAAATATACTGTTTGCCTGTTTGTTAAAAGTACACAACGATTTTATAAAATAGTTGTAACTAAGGTACCTAGATACTTAAAAACTTGGATTTTCTTTTAATTATTTCTATTTTACGGGATCCATACTACTGTAAGGGAAATATTCCAGGAATTATTTCCGTTGTTATTCTCACATATTTTAGATGACTGTTTCCTTAAGCCTGCTCACAACATTTTTGAATGTAATTTTCAAAACCAAAACATTTCTTTTCTGTACTAAACTTTTGACAAAACACAATTTTAAAATGTAAGGTTATCCTGTAGACCAGAAAAAAAAGTTAAATAATTTTTGACAGTTTAAAATTTTGAACTTTAAATTGCTTGTTTTATACCTACTTAAAAAAAAAAAAAAAAAAAAAAAAAAAAATTAGAA
>VWZP01009979.1:639285-767477 GCA_013396995.1 Dicaeum eximium
GAAGAAAAAAAAGAAAAAAAACTACAAAAGAACCCAAACATACACCGATAGAGCTCACCAGTTAGGAAAAAAAAATCTTCAGTCAACTACCTTAATAAAAAGTAACTTTGAGGATGAAAAAAAAAAGCGAAAAGACATTTGGCTCCTCCGCACTGCGTTTGACTGACCCAAACCCCACAAGCTTTACTGAAGAAACGGCAATAGTTTGAGGTAAGAAGAAAGCCTGGAATTCTTTTGCGCATTTTTGCAACCGAGAGAAAAGAACAAACCAAACCAAGCTCTGACAGAATTATTTCCTCACGACCCCGCGTTTCCCTCGGTCTGTACCGACCCAGCGCCTCAAAATTACCGCAGGATTTTAGTCACAAAGCTGATTATTAGGGAAACAACCGTTCTTCTCTGCGCCAGGACGCCCCGGATGGGTTTCAGCCGGCCCCGCCGCAGCGCACCGCACCTCGCTGCCGGCCGCGGCCGCTTCTCCCTCCGCCCCAGCGGGGCTCCGCGCACCGGGCTGGGCCCGCCGAGGGGCTGCGGCAAATAAGGGGCTTCACCCTCCTCCTCCTCCCCTTAACCCAGCCGTGCTGTTCTCCCGATACAAAAAACTTTGCCCTTTTTTCCCCTGTCCAAAGCCGCCTTTCGAAAGATGCCCAGAGGGAAACCCCGGGGCTGGCCAGTCTTACCTCCCGGATTTGGTGATGATCATCTCGGTACCCAGTTCGTGAAACTTGTCCCAGAGCTCCTTGGTCTCCAGGCTGCAGGAGATTTTGGCCATCTCCTCGCTGGGGATGATGGGGGTGGTGGGGATGAGGGGCTCAGTGCACAGGGAAGAAGGGCTGCTGCTAAAGTCCCCGTGAGGGTCCAGACTAGATAAATCACTCAAAGGCTGGGCGCAGGAGGATTTCTCAACGAATTGTTCTGCAGGGTTTCAGGAAAAAGAGAGAGAGAAAAAAAGAGAAAGAGACAGAGAGAGGATTCAGCCAGGACAACGCGACCAGCTAGACAAGCTATTTAAAATACGCATACACACACACACACACACACATATATATATATATATATATATATAAAGAATTTATCTTTCGACTGCCCCCGCTCTGCCCCGGCAGACCCGCAGACCCGGCCGATTCTTTAGCCGTCCGCTCATCATCTGAGGGCAGCGGTGGTCATTTTCGGAGATGAGCTCCGTGAAGAGCCCGCAGCGGCGCCGCTCCCCAGAGGCGCACCGGGAGAGCCGGCCGGGGGGCGGCGGGAGCAGCCCGGCCCCGGCCTCGCCCCCGCCCGGCTGTGCTCCGCTCCGCGGGGCACGGCGGGGCAGCGCCAGCCCTGCGCGCTGCCCCCCGCTAACCCAGGGGTTCCACGGAAAGGTCACTAATGCTCATTAAAACGGGACCGGTGGGCGCCGAGGGGCTGTTGAGGGCCAGGGTCACGCTGGGGGAGCGCGGAATTGCTCCTGGATTGCGCCGCTGGCAGAGAGCGCAAGCAGGAGTCCGAGCGCGGCCGCACAGGCTCCGCACTTCCTTCGCGGGGAAACGAACCCCAAATACTAATTAAACAGCGGGCACGGGCTCACCCTCTCGGAAAGCTGGGTCTGCCTTTCTCCCCGCCGGTTTGCTGCCGCTGAAACCCGCTCTTTGGAGAAACAGACTCCGGGGGAGCTGCGTGCGGCCGCGCAACCTACGCGGCTGCGGTAGCTGCTGCCGACGCGGGCCGCCCGCCGCGCCTGCCTCTCGCCCACCCCGCAAGCCCCGGGAGGCTTCGGGAGCTTCAGCGGCTCCGATGGGAGTTTCCGCCGGAGGCGAGGCCAGGAGGGAGCCGGGCTGCGGAGGCTCTGCCCGGCCCCGCGATGCGGCACCGGGATGCGGCGACGGGTCCGCCGCCCGGCGCCAAAGAACGGGAGGAGCACGAACCCGCCCTGCCCCTCCAGGGAAAGGTTTTGCCTAAAGCTCCAGATAATAAAAACCGAGTCACAGGCAGCCGTTTCTCTTCGATTTTTAGTAGAACGACATGAGGGAAGGGGTTAAAAATTTTGAAAAGTTAAATACGCATTTTCAGGAAAACAAAATCAAAAAAACCCAAACTAACCCCACTAACACTAAGTTTAACACAAACCCATGTAAATACACCGACCGGGAATACTACAATATTCCCGGCCTACATTAGCGCCCAGACTTAAAACTGAAGTTCACAATGAATCCCTAGACAATGTGAAATCTTTTGAGACAATTGATTAGGTGCAGCAGACACTGAGGAGCTGCCTTTTCTAAATTCTTTTAAGATTGAGTGTAATCCTGTTCATTGGCGCCCTGAAAGCTTAACACATATTTCGTAGTTTTCTACGAACTCCTGGATACACGCAAGGATGACAAACCGCAGAAACTTGGAGGGGCGGAGGAGGGGAAGATTTTAATGCTTTTTAAAAACTTTCTGGATTCTGAATCAAGGCAACCGAATAGAAGCGAAATCGCTTACCCGAAAATCGCGAACGCTTACAAAAAACTCCTCCCGGTCTATGTTGAGCAAAACAGCCTATATGAGCCTACATTGAGGAACTGTGGAGTGAAGAGATTTTCAGTTCTACGCACAAGTTTTACTACCCCTTGTAAGCCTAGGCACTACAACGGAGAGTCTCTAATTTGACATCAGAACCAGGGAGGATTTGCAATATATATTTAAAAGATTCATTTCATGTCAGCGAAGAGAAACTGAACTACCTTAGAGTGCGGGATTATTCTGCAAATGGCGAAGCTGGATAATAAGAGACATAACTGAAACTAGAGGAATTTAGGAAACTCTTTATGCTATAAACAGCCTCGCCTAGAAACGACCGTGGGTGATGAAGGCACTCAACCTTCAAGCTTAGGTGGTGCTGCTTTCCCCTCTGCAGGGGAAACCTTCGGGCAGGGGGGACGCGCCGCTGCCCGGCCCGGCTGCCGGAGCGCTGAGAAGGGTGAGCCAGGGCGGACAGGGACAGACGGACGGACTCCCCGGACACCGGCGTCACCCCCGTCCCCACTCACCCAGAGGCTTGATGGTGCTCTCGGGGGACTCCTTGTCCTTGGAGCTGCCGCTCGACATGAGGGCGGCGATGGAGAAGGCGTTGGCCCGAGAGGAGAGCTGCGGCTTGGGGGGCGGCGTGTACTCCATGGCCACTGTGCGGAACGCGGCTCCGTGCGGCGCTGCCCGGACGGGGCGGGCGGGAGGACCGGCCGGGGCTGGCAGAGCCGGGATACCGGGAGCTCTCTGCTCCCGGCGCCGCGCGCTCCCCCGCCTTAACGCGGGGCCGCGGAGATCCTATCGGCCGGCGGCCAATCGGCGCCGGGACACGTCAAGGGCCCCGGCCCGGCCCGGCCCGGCCGCGGGGGAGGGGGCGGAGGCGGGCAGCAGTAGCAGGAGGAGGGACGGCCAGACGGAGGGAGGGAGAGCAGGGGAGGGCTCTGCCCGCCCGCAGGGTGGGGAGGGGGCGGCCGGCCCTCGGGACGGCTCCCCGCAGCCGCTCCCCTTCTGGGCACCCCGGCCCCGCTCCCCGCCGGGGCCCCGGCTGCGGTTCGGGGAGCGCCAGCCGCTCCTCTGAGCCCCGGCGGCGGGAAGGAGGGGGCAGGCCGCGCGCCCGGGGATGCTCCCGAGACTGTCCCTGGGCTATTCGCTTCGCCGAGGCAAGAAACGGCGGAGAGGAGCTTGAAAGGATGAAATGTAACTGTGAATTTTTCTGGTGCGTGTGTGTGCCAATTTTCTCTTTTACATTCAAATATTAAAAGACCACAGCTTTCAAAGCGGCCGTTTTCGTCGTTGTGTGCTTTCTGTTGGGACAGAATGTTCCTTAAGGCTAATCGTGCCCTCGGTTTTCCTGCACCGGATCCCAAATATTGTCATCCCGGTGCGATGTACTCGCCCCCACCGACTCCAGGTGAGACCCTTACAGCATTTCCTTCTCAGCCAAACCACTGCGTGGGCCGCTGATCGTACAATTTTCTTTAAATCCGTTTCATCGGCTGCGCAGAAATAGATGGTATTGATCAAGCACATAAAACAGAGAAAGTTGGGACGGGCTTACGGTACCAACGAGTAGCTTATTCCAAGGCGGTGATTTAAGTAAGTTGTTCACGAGTACTCTTTCACACATACAGTGTAAACACACTGTCATGGATAAATTAAATAAAGAAAAGCGGTGCGTTTAATTAAATTCCTTTAAATAAAAATATCACTGAAAATATTTACTCGCTAGAACGACTCAGAAGAGGACGTGCAACTTTGTCACTGAAGTTCCACCTTTTAAACCTAGAACAGAATCCAAGGACTCATTATGCAGGGTCGTACCAAGAGCCATACATACCAGGTGTCAATCCCGTTCCTACTACACTTAATTATTATTTGGGTCACCCTTCCCAACCAGTGGAGTGGGGAAGACGAAACAGAGCTTTATCGCTTTGAGATCAGCGAGAACCAATTAGAGTTCGCCCTTTTGTTGCCTGAATTTGCTAATAGATAAAATATCTATAGCAAACGGGACATGCGTATTTAGAAGCGCCTAAAGCGTCTGGCAGAGGATTTCGGCGTGGCCCACAGTGGTCTGGGAACCCGGTCTCGCCTCAGGCTTTAGCGGGAGGAGAGGGGCGAAAGGGGAGAGCCCAGCCAGCCCCACGGCCGGCGAGCCGGGAGGGTCAGCTCACGAAGCATCGCCTCTTGCTTGACAGGGAAACAGAGACGAGAGGTTCTGCCGACATCAATCTTAAAAAAAAAAAAAAAAAACCCAAACAAACAAACAAACAAACAAAAAAGTACCCCCAACACTTTACCACTTTATACCGAGGGACATCCCGCCCGCTCTGGGTTCGGTTTCCCGGCGCGAGAACCCCGCTCCTGGGACCCTTCCGGGTGTGCGAGGGGCGGCGGAACGGGGGTCCCGAGCTCCCGGCCCTGCGCTCCCTTGTCCCTATCCCGAAAAGCAGGGTCCGGCCTGCCTGAGAAGAAAGACAAAGGAGGGTACAAACAGGCGGAGAAGTTATCCTCTTCACCTTTCCTGTGGTGGTAACAGAGATGCTCAAGTCTCCTTTGTACGCGCCACGCAAGTAAGGATAATAAAACCCACAGGTTCCTGTCAAAGTAGCAGCGCAGATCCTACAAAAAAAAAAAAAAAAAAACCCAAACAAACAAAAACCCCCAAAACAACCTCTCTTTTTCCCTTGCTTGTTTCCGTCCCCCAGTAGTGAGGTCGTAACATACCTGTCCCTAGCAGGGGCTGCCCCGGTCCATCGGGGCTGAGGGGAGAGGGGCGGTGGGAGACTGTGGATGTTTCTGTGCGTCCGTCTGAGAAACACCGGCTCAGCCCCGGCAGCTGAGGCAGCTCCGCACCGATTTCTACTCTCCCTCGCCGCGGGATTTGCAGTCCCGCGGGGCCACCGGTCATTGCCTTGGCCCGGGGGAGGAGGACTCGGCCGCGGGGAGAAGAGCGGCGCGGTGAGCGGGGCCCGGCGCACCGGAGCGCGGAGGGGAGCGGAGCGGAGCGGCGGGAGAGCGGGAATGAGGCCGCGGCCCGGCCGTGGAGCTGGCACGGGGCTGCCGGTCACCTCCGGGCAGGAGGTTTCTCCTGGGGAGAGGACCCGGCTTTAGGGGCTTGCAGATCTCTGCTCGTACCTTGGAGGTAAAAAAACCGGGGTGGAAGGAAACGAGAAGCTTCGTTTTATTTTGTTTTAAGAGGGTCCATCCTCACGGGATGGCTTTTATTTTGCTCGGCTAAGCCTTGAAATTTTTCGCTCTATCCTACGAGAATCTGTATTTTTTAAGGATTTTTTCCCTCGCTCCGCCTCCGATAAGGAAATGAGCCTTGTCTAGACGCCCAGAGCACCCCCTCCTTCCCCGTGGGCACTGAATTGGTCTCAAATCCGGCCGTCTAATCCTCGCTACGGCTCCCTCCCCCGCCGAGACCGAACTGGGAGACACAGGGATCAGGCAACTAGAACGCGGAAAGGGCGAGAGCCCGGCTTCCCTGGACTACTTTTCTGTCCCTGCCCATGGCCCTCTCCAGCGACGGGACAGCTTCCAGAGACCAGGGGGTGGCAGGGGAACACACTACTACCCCAAAGCTCTTGATGCCTCCCTGCTTTCCCAACCAAGTGGATGTATTTAAAAACGTCCGCGCGATCTTCCCAGGGGATGCGAACCAGAGCTGCCAGTCCCCGCCGCACCCAGGCACAGAGCGGCTGTCACCACTGTACTGACCCGCTCCCGAGAGCAGAGTTACCAACCCTGCTGCTCCTCAACAGGGCGGTTGCCTCGCTTGAACCCGTTTTAATTAAATCCTTCGTTATTGTTTATCCGTACATGAAGAACACGCCATCTACACTGCAGTTTGTTTTTCATCTAGCAAATCCATGTGTTTGTCGCTGGTGTCAGCCTGCTGTGGCAGAGACATTTCATTAGACTTCATTATTCTTTCAAAATACTTTTTCCCCCTCCACCTTCCTTTACCTAAAAAGCTCCTTACTCTGTTGTGCACTGTTGTCTGCAAAAAAGAGCGTGCGGTAATCGCTGCACACCTCATCGCGCTCGTTCGGTTCCCAGCTTTAATCAGGATTAGGTCTCAGTTTCGCCGTCAGGTTTCAAACAGAGAGCTTGCAGCCCGCCTCCAAAACCCTCTCTGATCACTGAAAATCCCAGGAGAAAGCTCGATCCCGGGAAAACCATGAGCACCGCTTCTTCCCGGCCCTTTCCTCACCTATACAAAATCACGACGGGAACGAGACACGAGGGACAGAAAACCCGCAGAAACCCGCCGGGCAACTAGTGTCTAGAGGGATGGTTTCAGGTGCGCCTTCGCTTGTGTGACCAGAGCTCCGACGCCGCGCGTTCCCGCAGGCCCGCCGGCGGGCGGGGTGTGCGGAGAGGGGCGCACACCGGCCGGGGAACCACGCTCAGGTTATAAGCAACTCTTTCGCGTAGTGATGAGGAACCTTTGCCCTTTTACCTTTTTTTTTTTTTNCCAAGCCGCAGAGACAAACCTGTGCTGCGGCACCCGCGGGGCTGCGCCCCGAAAATGGGCCCGGCACCGAGCCGAGCTGACACCCGCTCTTCTCACGGCTATCCCTTGGGATAACCTGGCATTTTGCATCCCATCCCTCCTCCTCCTCCGTTACTTCCCTGTCTCCTCTCCGGATCCGTAGCCTGTGCGAAGGCCAAGGACTGCGTTTCCCTTTAATTAGGAGCCTACGGGTGCGGAGTGCCGCTGCCGAGACCCTCTGTGCCGCCGTCCCACCCCGACCGCTGCTGGCCCGGTGCTGCCCGGGTGTGTCTGACCCTCAGCCCGCACCCCTCTCCAAGGTAACCTACAGCGCTGCTTTGGGACTGAGTTTACTCCTGCCTCGGGAGCAGTTAAAATCTTCTGCTCTTTCTTATTTTGTACCCTTGTAGATGAAAACAGTTTCTCCAGCATAAAGAATGGTGTTTATTCGCTCGGGCAAGGTCTCCGGCTCGCCCGTTCGTGCCTTGCGAGAGCACCGCTACCTCACAAAGCCACGGCTACAGCGCTACCCGGCTCTGGCTCTGCTCCCCTGCAACCTCACGAGATTATCAGCCCTGCTTTCAAGAGCCTTTTTGTCCTCCGCTGCCCGTAATTCTATTGCTGTGTCGCCGGACTCCCCCTCTCTTTGCGCTCCCCGATTTCGGAGCAGCCCCTGCTCCCAGGCTCTTGCTGCGGCAGGGACATCGCTCCCCCGTCGCCGCTCCAAGCTCTTCCCTGCACGGAAAGAGCCGCGCCAGCAAGGCAGAAGCCCAGGTACCCGAGATCCAATTTCACAACAAAAACATCTCAATGTCACCTACAGCGAGAAGGTGGCTTATTGGAGCAAAATGCGAGGCATTTTAAACCTATTAAGCATCTCCCAGATGCAAATCCAATGGTGGAAAGAGAAAGGCTCTATTAAGACCCGAGGGCTGACAATTAGATTACAGTCCAATTGCCAGTGGATAACGTGCTAAAAGCTTTCCCATTTAGTGTAACTCCTCGCTGAAAATTATTCACACTTTGCAGGCTGCCGCGCTCCTGAACGGGAGACGCTTTTGTCCGCGGAGAACGCGAACAGCCGGGTACAACTCGACACAGACACACGGACACACGGACAGACGCACACGCGGGAGGTCTCGCAGCCAGGAGGATCATTAAACACATCCTTCCCGAGCCAGAGCCGTGTGGCAAATCTGTTTGTGGTACAAGCTGACGAGCGCACGCACAGCCGCTGCAAAGGCGCCAGGATAAGCGCATCCATAGGCGTACAGGCACCTATTCCAGCGTGCCATGTGTGTGTATAGCGTGGTTTGTGTGTTACATAGCTGGGAAGATCATCTAGTTCTCACACATCGCCGCATCAGCTGGGCACAATTAGATTTTAATGTCCCTTCACGTGCAGAAAATACACCATTTCCAGTATAAACCTAAAGTTTAATGACAGCGATGACATTTTTATTAAAAATAAATATCCGAGTTTGGGTACTCCACAGATTATTTTTTTTCGGTTTAAAACTGTCACTGAAAGCTGACGAAATTTTCACTAAGGGCTTGAACTCCTAACGTTCTGCAGCTATAATTTGAAGAACCACCAAGTAATACACGACTTCATCTGCGATCATTTAATTCCAATATTGCAAAATCTTTGTCATGGGGTGAGTGGGTTCACAGCCGCCGGTGCCGTGCCTGCCCCGGGGACTGTGAGCCTTCCTCCCCGCCGTGGGAACAGGGTCTTGCACCCCCGGGAAGACGATGCTCCACGGCGGCCCGCCAGCACCGCATCCTGCCCCAGGAGAGTCTGTCCTGGAGCAGAGGCGGGGGAGGGCAAGGTTGGGCTCCCCTAGCCTGGGATGGCTAGGCAGGGGCAGCAGGGCCTTCCTGACTCTATTCATCGAGGGAACCTCTGCCTCCTTTCATGTTACACGTACCAAAAATCAGGAGCCCTTGTGGTTTTTTAAAGGTATATACATATAAATAATTAACGCACAAGTTTGTCTTGCTCGTCTTTCCCACCATCACTTAATTGAAAACTAAAGCAAAACGAGTCATCCCCCCAAACACCCAGAACTGCCAGGACCTATGCAATGCACACCAGGCTTGAAGGGACCAAGCACCAGCTTTGGATTTTGGGGCTTAAATCAATAGTCAGAAGTGTGATGAAAAGCCACATCTTTAATGCTCTAGTTCTATACAACCATTTTATGCTCAATTCCAAATCAAAGTCCTTAGGAGCCCTTCCACCTGTTTTGCAGAATTAGAGAAAATATTAATTAACTGGCAGAATTAAACAGAAAGGCTGGCATGTTTGAGAGGAAAGATAAGTTCAGAAAAGCTCCTTCATAGGTCCTAAAAAAGACAACAGAGAACACAGAATTGTCTGTCCAACTTCTTCATTGGCGAGGACTACATTTCAATGGCTTGGAACAGAATCTGTTTGTCTGGTTTCTTTACACAAAAAGTATTATTAATTTCTTTACTCACAAAGCATTTCAGAACACTTCAAAATTTTATAAATCATAAAATGTGACTTGTTTACTTAGCAGATGGGAATATTATTCAAGATGAACAAAATGTACTTGTGTGTACACATTTCTATACACATACATACATCTGTAGTACCATGCACTTAAACTTGCCCAGTGGTGCTTTTCTTAGTTGCCTTCCATGAAACAATACAAGAAACCCATGGTCTGCCACAGCACAAGATTTACTGTAAGCTGAAACCACTTCTTTGGACCAAAATTTTAGTGGAAAACAAGACTTCTTTATTTCAGTGCTCATTTTAAAGACATAAAAATTCATGCCAATGATATGGAAGCAGTTTGCTGGAGCATCAGAAAAATCTCTTCTGGTTCCTGACTTTTGAAGTCTCACAGGAGTTAAGATATCCTGACACACATATGTATGCCTATTTGTCTGTCCTTGAGATGGGACAGAGCTTCTTCTTGACTTTCACCTTGATGATGGAAGTCAAGATGCGGTTCCTGGCAGACTGCAGGGGCATGAAGGCTCTTTCTCCTTTGATCAGGTACAGTGGCCCAGCTGAAATTTTGGGCTTGCACTCTTCAGGAAAGCTGTCACTCACATTGTTTGTTGGTTAAAGTAAATCTGTGGCTAGTGTGTGACTTGATTGTGCAGTTGAACTGCTTGGAAAATGTTCCTCGAGCTCCTGAAACAATATTTTTTTCTTCTTTTGTTCTTGTATCTGTGAAAGATATTTTAAGTTAACCTCTTTTTTTTTTTCTTTTTTTTTTTTCATTTTCTTTCAGACCTTTTTGTCTTTTTCCTCATTTCATATTTAATTTTCATTAAAAGGTAATAAATCAGAACCTTTGAGCTTTATTAAGCAAGCGAGATTTAAATAGCTAATTTATTTGCTGTTTGTTGGAAATTGCCTGTTTAAAGAATACTAATAAACAATAAATTGGCAATTTAGAAGGATTTAGAACAATTTCAGTTAAATAAAAAAGTCTCAAAGAGCATTTTTTGGTTAAAAAAATCATCAGACTTTACACAGCCCTAAAGATGATTATGTGCATATTTATAAGAAAGGGCAAATTTTTCTTTTGACTTTTGCAGTCCTTGGATTGGTAGGAGAGTTTCAGAGTTGCCTGTAATGGCACTATGAAAATAGGAATAGTGGGAAGTGCTGGGAACAATAGAAACCTCAACAACTAAGAAAAAACCTTTCTGGCAAATGTTAAGACTTTTTTTTTTTTTTTTTTTAATAGAAGAGTCTGGTTTGGGGTCTTCAGTTCAAGATGTCTTGGGTGTTACTTACTTCATAGATTTATAGTTCTTTGAATTTTTTTTCTTGTGTCCAAAGTTCTGTCCCAAAATATCCAAAGCTAAGGACCTAAAATTAGAGACTGCCTTTGAAACTGCTGATCTCTGCATATTTTCCCTCTGTGAACATACAGCAATAGAATACGCCCAAAGACAACGAATAAAGAAAACGAGCTTTGCTTTGAAGGCCAGCAGTAGAAAGCATTAAAAGAAGGCTATCAGCCACTTCCCAAAAACTTCAGTAGTGGTGCTTTTTCCATTTTTGCTCAGTGATGTGTATGTAATTTGTGTCTACCTCTCCTAGTAGCTGTAAAGAAAAATGGTAGTTATAAAAAAATTAAGGAAAAAAAAAAGAAAATTAAAAGATAGAAAACAAGGAGGAGTAAGGTGAACATAGAACAAAGAAGATTTCACTTCTGGCCTAGTGGGCTTGGAAAGTGAGAAGAGGCGCTGTGGTTTACAACTCTCCCAGCTCATGCAGGGCTTGTAACAGAGCCTGTGATACGGTCTGGGAGCAGCACTGCTGTCACCGAAGAGCTGCTCCAGCAGCCTTCTGCTGCCTGAAGTCTCACAGCCATGATCACAGAAACCCAGCGGGTGAAGAGAGGATCCTGCTGCTGCACCCACCAGGCACTGTAAATGCCAGATATTTCTGGCTTATTTCCACATGGTAAGGATGGAGGGAGATGCATTCCCACACCGTGGCATGGTGAAAGGCATTGCTTTTGCTTATTTTAACAGTATAGGGAACAGGACTGGGGGTGTTCTGGCAGAAAAAGGATTTTTTTTTTAAGCCTGCAGTTTTGAAAGCATTTGGGATTAGGGCTTGAAAAACATATTTCAGTACCCATAACATACCGCTGATTTATCTGGCAACAGCTAAGCTCACAGAGTAAAACTAGGCTTATTTGAAATAATGTGGTCATAAATAACACTGGGAGAAAACAGTTCACAAGTTTGTGTAACTCCCAGCATATTGCTGGAAGGCTGACACCGAGAGGGTTTTCATTTCAGCAGTGTGAAGACAATCCTACAAGGTAAGCACTTCCTGCCCTGCCTGCACAGGTTTACAGGAGAAGCCAGCTTGCTTCCATTAGTTATATCAAAGTGGGGAAACCAATCAACCTGGAATTTGCACCATGAAAAGTGGCTACAAGCCAAGTGGGTTGCCATCAGCTTTCAGGTGATCAGAGGTGAAATTATGGCCCCTTTAAAGTTAACAGTTAATTTAGCATGGATCAGAGAAGAGCTTGAACCAATATTTCAGTTCAACCTTACCATGAATTTTTGGCTGGTTTTAGAGCTTAACTTATTGTTGACCATAGTACAGTATTCATGGTTGATCTTAAAGCCTTCACCAATAATGAATGCAGTAATGAAAATACGAATCAATTAGGCTTCTTGGTGACATAGAAACTAGCATTGCCCTATGACAGACATGAGATTGTAACAGTTTATATTTAATGTGAGTATGTAGTTTTTGCTAATGAAGAACCTTTATGGCCTTGTACTGCTCAAATCTGGCAGTTTAAAATATAGCTACACAAGAGTGAGTCGTGTTAACCTCAAACATCCTTGCAGGATACCAAGTTGGGCTGGGTTTTTCGAGATACAGGAAAGGTTAACAAAATTTGACAGAATTGTTACTGCTGTTACTATGAAACACAAATGAAATTTAACTAATCAAATAATACTTTGCTGCTTGTGCTTGCTGAAGAAATAACCAGGAAATACAATCATAGCTATAGTTCATAAATGGGTATAAGTCATGTACATCAGATATCTCAGGGATAAAAACAAGGGGAATTAAAAAAGTGTGAGGACAGCTCCTTTCCAACAAAAAAGAGACAACACTTACTATCTATCATGCATCTTATTTTTGTTCCATAGTAGAAAAATCAGTTTTCCTGGGCTTTTATTTAGATGATCTTTGGTTACACCAGGACTGAACTACATTCACATTCCAGTGTACTCTTTTGGCCCAGCATTAGGAACGAAAATGGGGAGCTTTTTAAAAAAACTATAGAATAATTTAGATTGGAAAAGACCTCCAAATTCATCAAGTCCAACCTTTGACTGATCACCACCTTGTTAACTAAACCATAGCGCTGTGTCCCATTTCCAGTCATTCCTTAAACGCTTTCAGGGATGGTGACCGCACTATCTCGCAGTCCATTCCAATGCTTGACAGCCCCTTCCATGAAAAAAAATTCCTCACGGTGCCCAAACTGAACCTCCTTTGGTGCAGCTTGATGCTATGTCCTCTTGTCCCGTCACTGGCTGCCTGTCAGAAGAGGCTGACCCCCACCTTGCTCCAACCTCCTGTCAGACAGTTGGAGAGAGTGACAAAGTCACCCCTGAGCCTCCACTTGTCTCATGTGATTTATTCTCTGTAGACTCTGCACCAGCTTTGTTTCCCTTCTCTGGACACACTCCAGCACTGCAATGTTTTTCCTGTAGTGAAGGGCCCAGAACTGGACACGATACTCAAAGTGTGGCCTCACCAGTGGTGAGTACAGAGGGAAAAATCACTTCTCTAGTCCTGATGGTTACACTGTTTTTTATACAAGACAGGGTAACTGGGCACTCTGCTGGCTCATGTTTAGCTGTCTGTTGAGCAGCACCCCCAGTTCATTTTCTGCTGGGCAGCTTTCCAGCTGCTCCTCCCCAAGTTTGTAGTGTTCCATGGGTTTTTGTTGTGAACCAAGTGCAGGACCCAGCACTTTGCGTTATTGAGCCTCAGCCTACTGATCCAGTCTGTTTAGATCCCTCTGCAGAACCTTCCCACCCTCCAGCAGATCAACTCTCCTGCTCAGCTTCGTGTTATCTGCAAACTTACTGGGAGTGCACTCAATCCCCTTGTCCAGATCATCAATAGAGATACCAAACATGACTGACCCTAATACTGGGCCTTAGGGAACCCCAGCAGTGACTGTTGGGCAGGAGATTCCTCTTGTGCAAGGGATCCATCAGTGGAAAAAGACAGCTCACTCCTCCTCCATTCACCACTGCCCCAGGTCTGCCTGCTAGGATACTGCAAGGACTTTGGAGCAGTATTTGGCCTTTTTCTATATCCACAGTTACCCAATATACCCAGATCCTCTCACAACATAGTTGATTATTAGTAGCCAAGGCAGCCCTGTGTTACACTAGAGGTGATTCCCTCTTGTCTTCCCCCATACCACTGCTGAGGACTGGGGGCAACTTATTTTGCCACCATGGTAGTCTCTTAAATTTAAGGTTAAAAGTTTTGTCTTTTTCTCTTTAAGAGATATTTTTGTGATGAAAATCAGTCTGAAGTCATATATTTTAATTCCTTCTGTGCATGGATTTCAAAGTAAAAATATATATATTTGTCAAATAAGAAAATACATTTAATTACCTGAAATATTTTTCCAATAATGTGAATTATTATTTTAAACAGGTTAAAATATTATATTTCAAGTTAAGGAATATATTTTACATTGTCACTTTTTCTGGCAAATTAAGGATTTGATCAAGAGCTTATGTCTTGCACAAGCTGAAATGAGTGGATTCTCTTTAAAATCCGTGGCATCACCCTTTTCATATACCTGAGTTCACATCCCTCTTTCTGTTATAGAAACTCTTGAGCAACTATGAAGTACAGAAACCTGTCACACATCTTTCAATTTCAAAGATAGCAACCAAAGTACAGTACAGGAATTTTAATGTTTTTTCTTTCTAACACCAGGAATGCTTTGGGTGCCAGTGCCAAGACAAACCTTGCCTCTCCAGTTTGAAACACTTGGATGTAAGTGATCATGTGGAAAGTGATATTCACCTTTATATATACTGTACAATATACTAAAACTATTAACTGTGATTAGCATGGATCCCCTAACAAGGCTTAGAATAAATGAAAATTGAAGAGAAAATTCCCCTTAGCCTACTAGAATATATGATGTGGATTTACTAAGCAGATAGTAAAACCAAGGCTGGCACCATAAAAGAAAGATAACGGTGTACAGTGAGGCTATAGGACGGATAAGAGGGGGAAAGTTGGGTCATAATTTAGTGACACTTTAAAACAGGTGTTTTATGTCAAAAAGGGAAACCCAAGGTTAATTCTGGCAAAATAAACAGACATATAGACATATTGGATATTTGATACTGGAAAAAACCCTAAGACCAAAGGTTTAAGAGTGAGAGAGAAAAAATTTAGTGCTAAGTTCCAGGGATGGAAATGCTAAGAAGAAAGAGTGGCTTAAACACAGCTAAACTTTTACAGCTGTAATGACAGCTTTGTACCTCAGGTGATGCCTCCACCCTTCCTCGGCAATGCCGCAATTGATCTTGATCAGTACCATGTGGTAACAAGAACACAAGGTCAGAATTAACTAGTCTTAGACTCTAGCCCAGAGCTGCAACTCTCCATGTTCCTGCTTTTCTTTGCCCAAACATGAGTGGAGTGATACCAACCTGCTGCAGAAAAGGCATCAGAGTCTGCTGATTAAAAGCACCACCTAGAGAGATGGTGTCAGTACTGCCTATAAAACACTTGGGCACTTGGGAAGGCACCTTGATTTGTAGTCCGTCTCTGAGCTTTCACAAAGAAAATAGAGTCTATTTTTAAACCTGACCTTTCTACCCACCAACAGCTAATGACACAATCATATTCAATCAGTCAGTTTTCAGAGAGATTTTAAAATATTTTTGCTAGCAAAGAAACCAATAGTTAAACCCTTTATTTTCTCAGTTCAGTTTCAAAGTGTTGTGTGCCTTTTGCACTGATGTGTTCCTAGGGATTGGGAAGAGCACTTCTATGTTTAACACGCACTCACGTTTCCAGGGAAAGAAAGACCGCATGAAATCTGTCACTTAATATCTGAAACCTGCATGGTTTCCTTTTCTTCAGTTTGACAGGGGAGATTATGCCCACAAATAAACATTCCCAATAGTATATTTGGGCTCTTACCACTTGGCATCTGTCAAACAACTTGCCATCAGCTTTCTAAAATTGACAGTTTCAGTAGATTTCTTCTAAATGTTGAAAAATAGTTTTGCTGACCTCTTCTTTGTTGAAGATTCAGACACCAGCTGAGGCAGCTGTCCAGTCTGCAGTATGATATAAGAGAAGAGGAATTAACCCAACAGCAATTGAATTTGGAAATGTCTTTAGAGAAACTACCGACTGCTGCAGAAAAAGGAGTATTACTTAGTCCTGCTGTCACTAAAATGGATGACATCTGCTAATCTACAGTGACTGATCTTTCTGTAATGTGTGACCTGAGCACTGGAGAGCTGGATGGGTGCAGACCAGTCACAAGCACAACACAATGGTCACCATCATCTTGCTGGTCTTCTCCACTAAAAACTGAGTACATACAGTTTTGAATAATATTTTACCCTTGTTATTTCTTATCTATTTCTGGACCTTGCTCTTTTGCCTTAAAATTTGTGTCTGTTGTGTTTTCCAAGGTGGTGATGGTGGAAGGAGAAGCATGCACTTGTCCCACCAATGCTTGTGTAGATGGTATTGATGGTGGGACTGGAGATGTAGCCACTTAGCATCGAGTGGGATCTCAAATGTATCCATGGCACTTATCTTGGTTTTGTCCTGTTAACACAAGTGTGCATTCTTGAAGATTCACCATGTTGAAATCCAGAGAAGCAACTGTCATGGAAATGAGAGGGCTTTCACAGAAAATTGAGAACCAAAAAGAACCAACTTTTGAATGCATCTGAAACACATAAGGGAGAGATGCATAGGCTTCAGAGGTAGAGAAGGAAGGTTGTGCATTAGAGAAAGAGAGGAAGTGAAAACCATATTTTCTTTTTCCTGTCTTTTTTCAACAAAAGAATTTTCAGTTTATTCATGCACTGCCTAAGTCATCTGAATGCTATCTTATGTCATCACTGGCAACTTACAGTCCTTGACATCTGTAACTCACTTTGGTTCTCATTTTACTTTAGATTTTTTTTTATTATTTTAAAGAGAAGCAGTTTCTGCTGTGAAATGCCAGCTCTTTTTCAGAGCACATAAATGTTGATGTAAAGCTGAAACATCATCACATTCAGTCCCAGACCCAGAGGAGCTAATAAACAGTGATCATTCTGCAGTGTGCTTCCTGTGCTGTGTCACTGTTATACATTCTTAAGCTACTATCTAGGTGGATCTTTGCTAACATACAGTCACTGGTGAAGTTAGCCCAGCTATCCATAGGAAACATGGCATGCACCATCTAGCAAAGACAGGGTCATTTCATCAGTAAACCATATTCCTGAACTTAGTTCTTGATCTCATAAAATAACCTCCCCTCAAAGCCATAAATCAGGGGGGAGGGGTTGTAACAAACTTTTGCAGCCAAACTCAAAGTGAATTATATTAATAGGCTGGTTATAACCTGGTCACATCACTTTTGTGATGTGTCTCACTGGTGTCTCATACAGCTGACACCAGAAGCTGCAGTTCATTGCTGGGCTCTTCACCTTGGTCTTTCAATGTGCCTCTTCAGTAACAGGTAGTGGGGATGTGAAACCTACTTATCACCATCTGTCTCTAGTAAAGAAAAGGCATGCCTGACCAAAGCACTGGTACTTTGAATCTCCTGGGGGGGAAGGAAGGGACATGAGAGGCATAACAGAGCTGATGAAACTTTGAGGACACTGGTGCAGGCTTTTCCTGTGAAAGGAAAGACTTCATAGCTGGCTCTGCATATGGAACCCAGATTTTACAAAAGCTGGGTTCCCTTCTTAAGACGAAAGACAGAAAACAGATTTACTATCTGTTCAGCAGATTTGATATTAATGTGCCCCACTGATACCAAATAGCTTAAGACATGTATAGGTGAGGTCGTTTTTGAAGGCTCACAGTGAAGCTCCTAACAGGCTTGTTTAGTCATCCACATGCTAGGGACTGGAAAAGGTAAAAACTATTATATATGAGATAGTAGCACATGCAAAACATCTAACGTTAATTTTGACTTCTCTGATATAATTTGAATTTACCAAATTTTTTTGTTTGGTTGGGTTGGGTTTTTGTTGGTTGGTTTGTTTTTATTAATAGGAGCTTATAACAAATGAAACCTGTGTAATCAAGGCAAGGAAAAACATGTCAGAGCTCACAAAACTGCATGTGTTGGGAAACCAGACCAATTGCTGAGGCTCAAGGAGCAAGATTGCTGGTACATCTACCCCATGCTCAGTTTGCTGGGAACCAAGCAATTCCTCTGTGATGCAGTGGAGCAGCAGTATGTGCAAATTTAGGTACAGTTTTCCACTATATGTATTGAAGGGGACATAAAGAAATATTTTGATTAGTAGTAGAAAGTAGTAGAACCTATGAAGGCTGGTCACCCATGAATTTATGTCTTGTGATAAAGTTTGCTATGACAATAATTTTCTAATAAGGGAATCAAGCCATGCTATAATTCTTCCATGAATGGAAGTATCAAGAGAATTCTGGCCTCATATATTAGTCTGTCTATAGTCACAAAACAAGTAGACATTGAAATTTGTTGACATCCTGTCCTTGTTTCCAAATTAAATTGAAATTACCCAAGTAGTTCAGAAGTTTTGCTGGAGAAGGGGTGGGATAGGCAGAATTGTTTTGACCTTGTTTCCTTAAGGAGAATGGTTTTGAGAAACAGGTAACAAACATAGCTCCCTCATGGTAATATCACAGCAATGAACCATACCTGTTTTGTATTACATAAACAAAGACAGTGCTTTGGGGTCAAAAACTCTGTGAGAGACATTAAGATGTCTTGCTAACTGTCTGTGTATTCAGTCTTGAAGATGAAGGTCCTGCAGGTGAATCATTAGATTAGACCTCCCTCAATTAAAAGAGAGCGACAGTAAATTGCACAGCATCCCCATCAGGTAAGTATAGGAAGAAACAAAGAAGCATAAGACACATCAGACATGCCAAGGGGAAAAATCCTGACTGTTTCTTCCCTGTTGTTTCACATCCTACACTTCTGGGGAGCAGACCAGGCAGTGTTAAACACACAATACTTCAGGAACTTTCCCTGCTTTTGCAGCTTGACCAGCATTTGGTTTAAAAAAAAAAAAAGATAACAAAAAACAGTATATGTGGGAATATTTTGCCCTTGGCAGCAGTGAAGAAACCCTTATAAATTATCTAATATGTCGGCAGATTGTTAGCAGCAGACGTGACCCCAGTTGGGTGGGTACTGCATCTATGCAGAAGTATAGTTGTATAGAGGAACATAACAAGAACCAGGCTGGGCTGCTGCATGGCTCACGTGGAGAAGGGCTTTCTTTGCAGTCACTGTGATGTGTCAAGGAAGTGGAGCCTTTTGTGAGTCAGCAGCAGCAGAATCACTAACGTTCCCTCAGAGGGACACGGCCAAAATGGCTAACAGACCTGAACCAGAGCTGTAAAGGATGAAAAAGACACTATTATGTCATCTGAAACCTTCCCATGTGAGCAATGGGAAGCCTTTACTCACTCTCTGGTTTTAAATGGAGCTTTAGAGCATTTGGGAACCAAATCTGCTATTTCTTTCCTCCTCACTGAAGTCCTCAGAGCTTTGCAGAGCAGTAAATGCTGTAATACACTAAGTAAGGAGAGTGAGCAGATAAGCAAAAACCGCTTTGGACAACTATCCTGTTAATTAAAATACTACTTGCAAGGCTGGGGAAACTACAGAAAAAACACCAGGGAACTAGTTCATCATATGACAGACATCTTTGATGTGTAACATACTACTGATCCGCTATTCTTTCCTTTCCCCTTCAGTTCTTGTCCATGGCTAAATAGATGAAACACTTGACAATATGGCCATTTCTCTACATTTATGCTCTAATAGATTTTGACAGAATTCTTTACTGCTGGTTCTTTAGTGGCTCCCACACCCAGTACTGTCCAGTCCATTGCACCCCTGAAGTTTCAGCTGCTAGAAGCAGCCCAAAGGAAAGATGATCAGAGCTGTAAGTTCAACAGACAGCCTATACTTCCACATTTCAACCAATGTTTCACCAAGCACAGGAAGACAACAGTGCACCATGTAAAACTGTAAAATCTCAGGGCAATGTACACATAATTCTTCTTTTAGTGATCCAGCAATGCATGTTCACATAGAGATGACACCTGTATTAGCAAGCTCACACCACTCAACTCTGCTGAAAGCAAAAATCAGCTTTATGGCTGAGCAATAGTATTAGGCAAGTATTCATATGAGATGGGCAGTGGAGTAAATACTATTTATGAGCCACAAGTATTTTTATGAGGAAAGATCACAAAGCACTTATCTAGTTACTACTTGTACAAATACTTTTTCTTTTTTAATACAGTGAGATTCTTCCTTACGTGTGAGTGTAACAGAAATGTGTCACTAAGGCTAGCTAAACGTAATGCTGGTTTTGTTGAGTACATGTGAATACTGAAGAGTACTGTACCCTCTAGAAAGCAGCAATGCAGGAGTGGGAAGGAATGCCCAGGAAATCTATGAGACCAGAACTTTGTGTTTGCACTACCCACAGACTACAGTGAAATTCAGCTGAGCTGGAACCACAGAGGTGATCATCAAAACTTGCAGAAAACTGTCTGTCAATATTCTTCTCTTTCTGGGGAACTGGAAAGGGATCTGTGGGGAAATGTTTTGTTTGTTTGTTTTGTAAAAGCACCTGCTCATCCTCTCTAGGTAAGCTGCAAAAGCCAGAGGACAGGGCTGGCAGCCTGTACAAACACAACCTGCCAAGGACAAGGGAAGATAACAAAAAGGGTCTCTAGCAAAACAGCTAAGTATTCTCACAGCACTGTTCAGAGAAAGTGTGCCACCAAGTGTCTATTCAAATACAAGCTGCTAAAAGCAACAAGTGTCTGATTTCAGTTAATTAATACATGGAGGATCTGCATGAACAAAGCAGAGAGCACTTTTATGGATACTGGGGAGATGCAGCTCCACTGGCAGGCATGTGGCACTGCTTGTGAATCAGTGTATCACAGGAATTGACATGCACACATGCACACCCTGGTACATGAGGAAACAAAGAATTGAATTACAGAGTCTCAGGTCCTGGGCATTTCTGCTCAAGCACAGTGGTGCTCCTCATGAGCCCAAGTGAGGGTTGCCCATGCTTCTGGGTTAATAACAATAACTAATGATGAAAAGGCCTTCTATCACACTTTTCAGTGGGACAGCTCAAGTTCTTTGCAAATAAGTGTATGATCATGATAGATAGGACAGGAAGAACTACATAAACTGTTCCAGCTTTGTCCCCTGAAGCAGCAGAAGGTAAATGGCATGGTAGGAACTGTATGCATGTCTTCCAAGGCTCAGCCCAGCGTTATATGAAATAAAAAACATCTGTGTTCCTTTCTTGGTATATAAACAAAGGAGCAACCTGAATACAGATGCCTGGACTGGTACTGGTGTTCTTCTGCCATGCCAAGAAAGACTGGTACTGGCGTTCTTCTGCCATGGCAAGAATCCAAACCTGGACATGCAGCTGTCATCCTCCTGTCAGAAACAGGCAGGCTTATGTACCTTGTGTGAGCAAAGCTTCTCTGATGGCTGTTTGGCAGCCCCTACAGAAAGAACAGAGAGTTTGTCTGAAGGGACAGATGTATCAGTGGAACCGAGGCATAAAGCACTTTGGAGAAAGGAAAGAGAAAGAGAGAGACAGAGAGGGAGAGAGAGAGAGAAGCAAGCTCAGTCTAGGCTATGGTCTGTATGGAAACCACTGCTGAGGCACTTGTTGCAACAAGTCACCATCATAAAAACACAGCAGATGCACTGACTAAATGCACTGTGGCAGCGGTAGAGGTGTGTTTCTTCCTTCCTTATTCTATGCATGTAGCACCTATGCAGATGTTTCTTTACTTTGATGCAAAAGTTCTGTATGTCCAAGTAGCTTATTCCTTTTTCCTTTCAGAAATAAGCCACAACACTATAAAATATACCTTATGTTCAAGAACAAAATGAAAATTCAGAATTGCTAGCAAGCCACATACATTCTGCAGCCCACATCAGAAAAGTTTCAGGACATGGTAAAAGCAGTTTTATTTCATCTCATCTGCTTCACTCACAAAGTAAATTCAACAGAATCACAGAATAAGATGAAGGACTTCTCAACTCTGAGTTAGGAGTTTGACTTGGGAATTTAAATAACCAATCCTAAAAAAATACACTTTTAGTTGATTTGCCTTGTTCCTTTTCTTTGTGTCTCTGTCTAGACAAGCTGTTAGTCAGCATGAGCTTTGGTTATCACCTTCATCATAGAGTGAATGCAACAGGATCTTAATTTCAAGCTGTTAGCCACTATCCAAATCCTACAGCAAAATTAGCAGCAATTAAAGCTTTAAGTTATACTTATTTTGTCTTTCATATTGTAGGGGATCAAGGCATGCTTGGTTCATAAAGAAAAAAAAAGAAGTCAGACACATGGAGTCTCTCAACCAGCACAATTCTCTGGGATTATGAGACTGTCATTCAGCTTTCATCTCTGATTTTTTCCCTTGCTCATTTTTCCATCTAAACAAGAAGTGTTATTAAATCGAGAAGATTAGCAACATGATCAACTCTTTTTCTTTTTTCCTCTGTATTTTGCAGGGAAGGGAATATCCTGCAATCACTGGCAAAGCACATGGTCATAAGCACGCTGCAACTGGGGATATGGGTGTGCAAATCGATCCTGCAGCTAAGCCTCCTGTTGTTTAAACAAGCGGGGCTACCTGTTCTCAACCTAATTTCAGCATTATGTTAGGGAGAGAAGTCTCTTTGTATCAGATCTGACAGGCATGTGTTCCTGAGGAAGTGGAGGGGAAGCCCTCCGTTCATATGACTAATTAGACAGGCTTCACGCTGGGTTGCTCTTTTTTGATGCTGATCCCTGTACTAATTGTCAGTTTGTTCCTTGGGAAGGCAAGGTTGAGTTCAAATGCTGCAATGCCTTGTTCCCTGTTAGCTTTCCTGACCTTAAACTGATGCGAATTGACAAGGAACAGACTGGGGGAGAGAGAGCACGGTCCTTTCCACTTGTGGAGAGCGCGTTTTGGAGCCACATGGAAAAAAAACAGAAACAGGATGACAATTAACAGGGGGCACTTGATAAAACAGACAGTCGTACCTGTGAAGCAAGAGCACCGAGAGTTTAAGGAGAAAAAGGCAGCACGTTCATGATCACTGTCACTTCTAGCTGAGATTCTCCAGCTCCCTTAGGAAAGTGTAGACGGTTTAATTTTTAACCAGATACCCAATTGGATTTTTTGCTTTGCTTTTATTCTGGTTAGATCTGCAACAGTTTAAAACCAAGCTACCACAGCTGGGGCAGGCTCACTTCCCAAAAGCTGCCTGCCTTTTCGTTCTTTCTTTCGTTTTTCTTTCTTTCTTTTATTATTATTTTTTAATTTTTTAATTTTATTTTTTGCTGAGGCTGTTTTAGCTCTGGTCAGGCTTTCATGGTAGGAGAGGAGGAGGGGGGAAGAAAAGGGGAGCATTTAATCAAATCTGACATTCAGGAGCTCAATCCTGCAAGGTACTGAGCTCATTGACCTCAGTCCAGCAAAACAATATACATAGGACTTCAAAGGGGATACTCACATGCTTAAAGTTAAGCAGATGTCTAAGTGGTGTATTGGATCTGGGCCAGGGAAAGCAAGGCCTTCCAAAAAGCTCAGGCGCTCCAGTGCGCTCAGGTCTGCAAAGCACCACCTCTATCGGCTCAGCTCTCCGTGTAACTCCAGAGCAGGTGTTACAATTATAGCAGGGGCTGAGATGAAAGGGGCCTAAGGGCTTGGCTGTAAAGACAGGAGAAAACTGGCAGTTTTCTGGGCAGTAGTTCCTGTTCTTTTCTTTGCAAAATAACTGCTCTATTATGCTATTTCTGATTTAGGATGAAATGAGGCAGCCAAATGCTCCTTTCCCCATTAAAGTCCTAAAATTCTAATTTACAATCAAGGCATGACAACTCCTCAAAAGAGTGAAGAAAGATTTCAATTTTGTTGGTTGTGTTTTTTCTCTATTCTTTTTGATGCTTTTAATTTTAGTAAAATGGTTCAGGAGTGGAAAGGCACAGCTTTCTGATTTTGAGGGAAGACTGCTTGGAAATCACTATATGTCTATGAGCCTCCTCAGAGCCTGAGTTGGAAAAGTGGACATTGTGCAACTTCAACAGACTTTCTACCCCACTGAGCATAGATATCCAAAGGAAACAGGAGTTTTCAGCCGAGTTAGGACTCTCTTGGTCTGATTTCAGACATGATGGTCTCAGGAAGACTTCAACATTCCTTGGAGGTAAAGAGTGAACAAGACCCAATTCTGTCACATTAACAGCAAGAAGAAAAGAAACCCCAAGCAATGACCTCTACCAGAAATCTGTGTTTGAACTCTACTGGATAAAGTAGTGATTATCAACTGCTCTGCTCCTTTCATCCAGCATCCTTCAACTAACTGTATTTACACAGGTACATATGCCACATGCCTATATATCTTCCAGTTCTTAATCTTCTGCTCAGTAGAATTTGGACAAAGAGAAAGCCTATTTTTAGACACAGTGCAGATATGTTCCTGTCTACCTTAGTGCATGGAAACATAAGCTAGTCAGAGGGATACAGACAGAACATTTCAACCTCCAAATAAATTAATTCTCCAGAAGTTCATCTGGCTGAACAAGAACTATGCAATTGTTGAAGATCTATGAAATTCCAGCCTTTAAAATGTCTTTGAGATATGCTAAGAACATGTATTAATCAGTACAGAAGGCGAAACATCAGCTTTCTCTTAAAAGTCACTACTAAATTACAAGGGCTTTACACATCACTTGTAATGTGATTTTCAAATTTTCTTTCAAGATCTGACATTTAAAAAAAATTTCTGCTTAGGATATGATTCCCTTTTCAGAGACTGTCCAAGCAAGTGAGACAGCACTCCACAGCAGATGGGAGAAGCCAGCAAAAGGAGAGCCCAGAGAAGCATAGCACTGTCATAGATCCAACCCAGTCTTAAATCTCTGACATAGGTAGGAGCTGTATGTATATTTAAAAAACCCCCAAAAATCAATGAGTACCTNAATAGCCTACCAGTCTGGATAAGACTACTCCAGTACTGCTTTCTTGTAATACCTCAAGAGAAAAATGTCACCTCGATCTTTCAGTTTCTGGGGGCTCAAGGTGAAAGCAGACTTTTTCAAACTTGCTACAAGCAAGTATATATTAAGGGCTGCCATATAACAGACTATACAATCTTTCTCCTGCTTTTTTCTCTAGCTCCACTGCGGATGATTGTCTGCTCCGGCATAAAAGGGATAGAGCAGGCAAAAATTCACCTCAGCATCTTTCACTCGTGACATGGGAAGAAACAAAACATCCTTGGTTTCATACCTTGAAAGCACAGGTTCTCTATTTTGGGACTTCAGCAGCAAAACACTATCACTGTCCCTGTCCCTGAGTCCATCTACAGTAGACCCTATTTTCATTTAAATGATGGCGTTTCAACCTTCTGTGGTCTAGATTTTGTCTATATAGGGGAAGACTATCTCCTCAACACCTTTCTCCACATTCACATCTGCATAGACTTGTAGGAAACTGTCCTGCAGAACTTTATCAATAGGTGTATTAGCAATACATGTCAGAAAACTGTTTTAAAAAAGAAAACATGCAAAAGAGAAGTCACAAACTGTCATACCTGGTGTATCCATTCCCTCTGAGCACAAAGTCTTTGAAAACCTAAGGAATGGGCTCCCCTATTCAGCCATGACATCTATCCCTACATGTCCTCGTTAATTGCTTTTTAAGAAAAGAGGGGACCTGAAGAATACTAGAAGGCACTGTCCTACATTGAGTTTGCATTCAGATCAAAGTCTTTATTCCAAATCCTGTCATAGGTAGCCATTACAAAGCCTTGATCAGATGTTATGTTTTAACCCTTCAACTTTTCCTTAAAAATAAAAAACAATGGTTTCTCCTAGGTTTCTGATGCAGTCAGAGGAGTCAGTAGTAATTGCCTTCCCATCTCTGAAAGAACTGGTTACTTGCATCCTATTCCTGCATGTTTGGATTACAACATGCAGGAACAACAACATTCCAACAACATGGATTGAGTAACACAGATAACTTGGGCATAGCTACAGTTCTAAAATTTCCTGTTGCATCAAGTCATCAGAAACACAAATGCAAAAAGACAGAGATGCTGTCCTCCTGTCCTAGAGTTCCTACATCTGTAATGAAAATTCTTCACATACCAGAGTTCCAGATAACAGTTTTAACAAGAACACCAGAGTACGGATGGCACAGTATTACCCCCTCCACCCTCTTCTCTTTACATATAGAAAATTAGATAAGACAAAGGAGCATAAAGCAGAGTGATAACACAGCTCTAATAACAGTTTAGGTCCCATCACTAGGGCTACATCAGAACACAACCAATAGCCAAGGTTTCCTAGAGATTGTTGTGGAAGGAATCTATTTCAGCATCATGCCTGTGCCATGTAGGCCACCTAAATCACAAAAGAACAGCAGGGTATCTTTGCTGCAGTTCAAGGTCACTAGTAAATGTCTATTGAAATGAGTCTTGTGAAAACAGCACCCTTGATATTGCAGAGGTCACCAGCCCAGTGCTTGATTTGTCGACATAATAATAATTATTCCACGATAACAAGCTTAGCTGCAACAATGGGGACTGAGTATTGGGGTGGTAGAGGTTTCCAACCTGCAATTTTCAACCTCAGCCTCCTCATTCAGAGTGGAAATCACAGTGTGTGTGGCATGCCTTCTAACTGATGTACAAGGTCAGTGACAGCAAAAGTGTAGCACTTGCTGAAATAAAAGTTTAGACTAAACAGCATGTGATATTATCAGGACTTGAGCATGTGAAGGAAGCTTTCATCACCAAATAGCATTTTACCAGAAGTTCATGAGTATGCACACCCAAACTCACAATCTCTTGTCTCGTAGGAGGAAATTCACACCATTTTCCTTTGTTCATTAAAATAGGGTCCTATTTGGACTAGGTTTATACAAGTATTTCAACATCTAACAGCTCCCATTGTAGACGGATGGGAGTGAATATTGGAAAACCTAGTTCATCAGCTGTAATTGCTGTAGGAGACAGAGGGAGAGCCTGGGACAGCTCACCAAACACTGTGCTACCAACACTTTTATTCAAAGGTTGCCACAGTATGAAATGGATAAGGTGAGGGAAGAGGGGACTTTGGGGGAGATGGTGGCAAAATATCGTAGTCTGTTGGAGAAGGAACAGAAAACTCTGCGTGGGAACAGCTTGGGAATGGGAAAGGAGCTTGAAGAATGGGAGTGATATGCTGGAAAAGTGTCAAAGAACTTGGAAGCACTGGGGTACTTGAACTCTCGGACAGGAGGATTGAGAAGCAGATTATTATATTCCCATCACCCAGCCTCTCATGCTAAATCAGAAGAAGATGGGATTATCTTTAGCTAGAGATAAGCAGACTCATTAGGAGTCCAGGACACACAGAACTCCACCTAATTTTTTTCTTGCACTGGATTATCAGGATGCTTCCTTTCTAACCAGCTGGAAGTGTCCTAGCCTTTCCAACCTCTCTTGGCCATAGGGTAGGTCTCTCAGAATTTCCTAAGCAGTTTTGGATATCTTTCATGTTGTGCTCTGTCTTGTAAAAAAGTTTCTTTCAAATACGCAAGAAATTCTAACGTCATTAGTTACCAGTTTGAGATGATGCATTTGTTCCAGCTGTAGCCAAACAACAGTTTGAAAAAGAACCCAAACCAGATAACATCCCCTTAACTAGTACTCCAAGAAAACCAAAGTCACGATCTTCACAACAAACACCCCTCACTCCTGATAACTGCAAACTGAAATCTGGGTTGTGAGTAGTTTCTTAAGTTTAAATACTTTCAAAATGGTGTAAGAGCAATGAATAGACTCTTTGCATATAAATATTCACAAAGTTTTTTGACAGGTTAACATTTCTTAATGAAAGGATCTAATAAAAATTAATAAAATTTCATATCAAGGAGCAATGGATTAATCCTGAACATGGTGCTAAGTACCATTAAAATAATTTATTTTTGGAGTACTTTAGGGGTCTTATTTAGTTTTTTCTTTGTTTATTTTGGTCCCCATCTTTCAATAGCACCAACTACCATGACATTCAAAAAGCCAGTCCCCCATTTCCTGTTATGATATGCTTAAGGCTCTTAAGACCTCCTGAACATCTCCATGTAGGAAAAGATGAAGTAGTTCATTGAAGGTCAAAACCACCTATTCCATGGGTTCCAAGAACAATTTAGGTTAGAAAAGACCCCTGAGGTGCTCAAGGCCAACCTTTACCTTAGCACTGCCAAGTCCACCACTAAGCCATGCCCTGGGTCCACCCTGGGGTGCCTGAAGCACACATGCTAGAAAGAGCTGACAGAGGGGGTTTAGCATGGTCTGTGCTAACTAACAGCTGAGGGTTAACTTGGGCCATGCCCAGCTTTGGAGGTGGCACTGGAGCAGCTGGAGGCAGCCCTAGGGCAGGACTAGCAAAGGGAGCTCAGACAGGCAGAGCTTGGGTCACTGTTCACCTTAAAACCCAAAACCTCTGGGTTATTCAAGTCTCTGTAACACATGACAATTGGTCCAAAGGAGCTATTGAAGAAACTTCCTTTCAGCTACACCTCGCCACATACCCCCTGAATGTGTTACTGCCTCACAGAAAAATAGGTGCCCATTCAATGTTATTCATGTTGGGGCCCAAGTACGGGACAAGCAGAATAATTTCCTTTGAGGTACCTAAGATATTTCACCTTTGTAAGTGCAAAAACTAAATTTCATTAGTTCTTCTCCACTTCTCCTCAACCAAAAATGAAGTTCTGGGAGATAGTTTATTTGCTCCTGTGATCTACAAAATTTAACCTCCAGCCTTATTGAATCAGACCTCTCATGGTTATAATGTAGTGTCCTAAGGTAAATAACACCATCTCCCTGACACAATTTTTCACAAGTGTGAAACATCAATGTAATGATAATATAATGACAAAGATAAATTGCAAAGGATGTGTTAGGAAGAAGAGCAAAACATTAACTGAAAAAGGACTGAAATAACAGCAGTATTACTGAGGACAATCCAGACAGAACGTAATGGAAGAAGGATGTAGCTACAATTTGGCTTTCAGCACATATAGAGGTAGATAAAACTAAGTCCTATGAAATAACTCATCAGAGAGGCATCAAGAAATATTTTCTTTAGTAAAAGAGGAATTTTAAATAATATTCAAGAGTGACTGTGCCTAAAAATGGTGGATATCACACCAAAAACTAGTGAAGTGATGGTATTTGCCTCTCACAAAGCACTTGAAGGTGTAGCTGATGAAATTACCCTGCAATAATCCAAAAGGAAAGGAAATACTTTTTCATTCAAATAGTTAAATTCTGGGACTTATTGCTACAGAAGGCTGTGAAGGTCAGGAGCATAAAAAGAGAATCAGAGAAGAATTAGGCAAACCTGTAGAGGATAAATCCATCCCTCAGTGAGTATTCAAGAAATATAGTCCTTATATCACTAATGTTTTTAAGCTAGAAAAATATGCCAGAAAAGAGATCCCTCTCTATTTGCTCAGTCAGCTTGTAGGAAAACAACTAACAGAGTATTGGCTTGTGTGGATCTTTTGGTCTGGTTCACTGTAGCAGCACTTATAAAAATTAAAAATAAAAGTAAAAATATTTTATACCCCTTGTCCACCAACATATTTTTTCCATTTCTCAATTCCCACCTGTCTGTTTCAACATGATACTGTTTTCAACATGAAAACCTGCTGGTAGTGTTCTCCTGCCTATATTAATAATTAGTAAATATTTGAGAAACAGGTATAAAAGAGATTGTAAGAAAAAAATCATCTTTAAAACTAGGGACATAGTGTATTTCTATGGTATATCAATTCAGTATTCTAGAGTCTGTGTTTGTTACTGTCTCTTTCAACATTCTAGTTTAAAAATAATTTAATCCTAATAGTAGTTTTGTGTTTTAAAATTTTATATTTGGATTTAGTAACTAAGAAAATCGGATGAAACCCCAAGAATAATCTAGTTTTAAGACTACCCTCAGAAGCATTCCTTTCACCGAAAAACATATCCTAAAAAATGTGCAAAGAAGGAATATGGGAGATGAGTAGCTTGAAGGAGACCAACACACTGACTAGAAAGCAGAGACACCTCACATAGTGCATGATTTTATCACTGTAATACAATAAAAATTTTAATTGATTATTTTTCCAGCTAATGATAATTTTTTCCCAAACCCCATGCTACACTGAGTCTCCATTAGTTAAACAGAACTATGTTAAAACATGCAGCATCAATTTGAGTTTGAAAAGGCATTTCTCAGGAGCACCAGACAGCTTAATAACCCCAGCTGTAGAAGCTATAATATCAGCCTGCTTGCTGCTTGCAAGCACCTCAGGTCAAAAAAAAAGGACAATTTTAGTAAGGGAGAAGCAACATAGCACCAACTTGGAAAAAATAGTACAGCAAGAAAGAGTTACCTGTGTACAGCTGTCCCTAGAGATGCTCTGTGGGTATAGTTCTCAGCTGCATGCAGGAATCATGAATGTAGAAGTAGACAACTGCTCACATAAAAGTTAGATATTTTATGGAAGTTTTAGCCCTACACTGATATCCCCTTCCCTATTATTTCAGAAATCTCCTCTCCACTCACCACTGCAAGTTCCAGCAAGCAAGTGATAGCTTTCCATGACCCTTATGTCTTTGGCACCATTAGCCCTCATACAATACAGATGTTTTTCAGCCCTAGGACCTCCAGATGGACAGAAGCAAATCAGCCCACTGGCTAGTTAACCAGGAAATAGGCATATCACAACTTCTCTCAATTGGTCCCAATTGGTTGTAGCAACCTGCCCAAGGGTACCTAGAATGAAACCATAAGCATGTGAGAGCCCTTAACAAGGTCCTTACCCCAGATATGCTCTCCTATGGAGGGCAGTATGTATTTGTATGCAGGTGTTGTAACTCCACACCTGGTAGAGGGATGCTAGGTACTGATTTTAGGTGCCACGTAGATGCCATTTGTGAGTGCTGACAGAGAACTTCACCATGTTCACTTACCTAGAGCAGCACTGCAACTCTCCTTATGTGTCTTCATTGGTGATAGAGAAAACAGCCTCACTGACACCTAGAACTGGACTACTCAAATAGCAAGCTGTGATCTGGATTAAGACCAGTAGTGGCAATTTTGCCTGTTGGAACCCTTATCAGTAGTCTGCACATCTTGGTAGAAATGGAGACTGTGCTCCTCAGCTTTCCTGGTATCTTAGGGGGCTGTTGTGAAGCCATCGCATGCAATAACTGTCCTGGGACCTGGGTATTTCTTCTGGCTGACCATGGCTCAGCAAATATTAATTTAGTAGCTGTGCCCTCAAGCCTTGTGTTTCAGGAGTTAAACAGTCACAGAGCTAAGAAGCTATTTTGTAATCACCTCAAACAATGAGTTTATATAACCTAATATAATACATTACACCTTCTTAGCAATGAGTTCAGCATCAGTTCTTCTCACTTCAGTAAATTCAATCTTTTTGAAGGCCTGTCTAAGCTGGGTAAGAGAGATATTTCTCATTCTTGCCTCCCTATGCTTCCTCGGGGGGGTTTTCTGCGTTTTAACAGAAAGAGTCTACCAATAGGATCAGTGATTTTTGAAAGAAAAAAACCTGTATGACAAATAAGAAGCCCACAAAATCAAACTGAACAAGACACTGCACATCAGTATCTGTTACTATGAAAAGACATTGTCAAAACATTACGGTAGTTGGTTTTACTACTCTACCAACTCTAGACCAGCACATAAACCAGCACATCACTTAATTACAATTTGAACAGAATTTGAGGTGGGATCTATATGATAGAAGGTTAGGAACAACCTTCTTAGTAAGGGACAATATATGCTCTTCTTCACCATGGGTTGCTGCCTCTTTTAAGAGAGACAGTTACTGTTAGAGAAAGAAATAAGAGATTTTAGAGAAAAACAAAATCAAGGCCTTAATGAACTGATAATGATTGCTTTCTTTATGGTAAACAAGTACTTCTGTTCTCTGAGAGTGGGTTCCAAAATCTGCTGAAGGTTATGGAGCCTCCCTATTGATTTAAATGGGCTTTGGATCTTCTCTAATTTCCTCCTCACAGTTTTATCTTATTTCTAAGGGGCCAGATGCTGGGCCCATATCTGCTTAAATCTATATTTTGCTAATGGAGCTCAGGTTTCTGTAGAAAGAAATGTAACCGAGTTCCCTTAATCCCCACTGCTGGGGGGCTCTAAAAGAGAGACTTAGTCCATCCTGCAGTGGCGAGATAAGAATCATATTTTAAACCAACCTACTTTAAATGAAATTAAATAGCTGTCAGTGTTAATTGAGGACACTTGTCCCTGGAACAAAAAAAAAAAATCTGATTTTATTTCTTCCTTCTAAAAGACTGCACTTACTTCATGTCTCCAAATGGTGAGCTATGGGTGACCTCCAAAAAAAAACCTGAGGAGATATAGGTATTTGTTCAAACAGCTTTTAGGGAGAGAGGGAATCTTCCCTAAGTTTCTGTATAATTTATATTTCACTCACCCTTAGATCAAATCATAAATAATGTATACTTGGACCTTTTAATATTAACTTCTGGCTGTTTGTGAGCAATAAAGTATCTTACATGTGCAATGTTATAACCAAATGAAAATCAATAATTATAAAAATGGCAAGTGAAAAAAAAAACCCAAACTCTGCAGCTGGGTGCCCTGTGCCACAAACGATCTCATGCATGTGACATGGCATTTCACATCCTGGACAATAGTCTGGGCTGAAGCAGGGTCACAGAGCAGCACAAGGGCTGTTCTGTGGTTTTATCTATAGGTGGTATTACAGACCACTCTATTCTTTGATGTACTTTCTTTAAAACATCTTTCAGATTACTAAATAAATAAATAAATATGAAGCAAATATGGGAAAAAAACCAATTTAGTTTTGATGGTAATTTAAAATGTTCCTCAAAATATCTGTCCTTTAAAAAGTCTAACAATCTGTTGTGTTGTTGCCTTTATTTCCAAAAGTTTCTCTCTCTCAGTCCACACAAAGTCCTTTGCCAAGGTTTGATATTCAGTGTCTGAACTGTGCTACTTTGACAACCTTCACAGGAAGAGACATTATCCTTTAGCAGACCAGCAGATATAAGTGGAAAAAATTACAAATGTTTAGGTTAATTTGTTCAGACAAGCTACATGGTACCACCTCTGCTTATTAAAATAATGAACGTGCAACCATCTCTAGAATTTCATAAGGAGATTTTCCTTTTAGTCATGTTGAGGTAATTCCTAAATGGCCTCCTTTGAATATACATACCAATAAAGCTCCATCACTCAAACCTTTACAAGAAGCTATCCAGAAAAAGCCTAACATGGCAGCAGAGAATTCATCCAGAGGAACACATGGAAGTGTAAAATTTATTTTGGGATCCATTCTCTGTGTCTGATCAAAGCTGCAGACCTTAACTGCAGAAATACTACATGGAAATTTTCTCATCTGGTATCCTTAAGATCATAAATGTCATTCCCAGCATGATGATTTCCTCTTAGACTGGAGCTTATCCCTTTCTGCTTAGCTAGCCAGTGAAATGCATCCTGCTGAACGTGTTGCCCTCTGGTTGGTGGGACAAACCAGGAGGCAGTGGTCCAAGACCTGCTGCTCTAGAGCTAGTTCAAAACATCTTATATAGCTGTTAATTAAACTAAAACCTTCCCTAGCTGCTAAACCATATCCCTTTACACATATCAAAACAGATCAAGGGTCAAAATAAAATAAACAAAACTGAATGGACAAATTGTCTACAACTAAATAGAGGCATAAGTTAATCTGGGTACAAGCAAAGTGGAAAATTCAGTGAGATAGAAAAAAACCCCAAACCCCAAATGATCCTACTCCATTATATTTAAAGGAATCAAACCCATTTGGTCCACTGGTACTTTGGGGAACAGGAGAGCTGCATTTTGTTTTCACACATGGAATGAAATGCAGATGCGCTATGTAAAGGATGAATACTCAGAGGGGTTTTTCTTTTTCCAGCATGGTCTCTGCTTTTTTCTCTGCTTTTCCCACCTCTTCTTGCCCACCCCCAGTGATTTTATTCAGAAAAACACAGCATGAATAAATAAGACCACCAGCAAGAATGTGAAACATAAGCAGAGGAATCTTGTTGTATTTCTTTACTGTGGCCACATAAAAAACCTGATTAAAATCTAATACATGGCACATTACACGTTAGACTTTACCAACACCCTCCTCCCACTTTTAGTTTTTCCATTTGATTTTCTCAATTCTGGGCTTTTATCACCATAGTGGTTTGATAAAAGTCCATCATAGTTGTGTGACACTGCAAAAAGGATTGTACTCTCAAGAACATTCTCACCATTTCTGAAGTATCCAATTTTTGTCTCACTTGTATGGAAGAATACTTGTCCCTTGGGGTGTTTTCAACTCTACTTGAGTGCTGTGGTGTTTACATTTATACATTTATTCCAACTGTGTCATTAAGATAATATTTAATGGATGGCATTTCCCCCCACCTGACTGGGTTAAGTTTAGATGAAGTCCTGCTGCCTGAGCACCAGCAATGAACATTGAAATTATTGATTCCTATTGCTGAGGAACATTAATACCAGAATGATTTATAGTACTGAGAGTACTCTCCAGGGTTTAGGACTGCAAACACCTGTCCACAGCTTTGAAGGGTGAATATATCTGTGGCAGGGCCCTGGGTAGATTGCTTCATCCTAGGGGTCTGGCCATGAGAAGTCTCTGCAGGTCTCCACTTCCCTCGTGGTCTGCACTGAAGCTCAGGCTTCTACCCCAGACTCTGCCTGAGCTATGTCTCTGGCACTCAATCTCATATATCACCATCCCTGACCCCTGGACTAGAGGTTCTGGTTTGGCTGTGGACTGGCTTTACCACCATGGGCTCCTTTAGTGACCTGGGCCCCTCTTATCTCAGCCTGGTGACCATCCCCAGACATGCTCTGCTTGCAGCTGTTGAGTACCATGGGACCAATCCCAAAAGATTCAGCAATTATGGGCTTAGAAGTATTTTTATGATAAAGAATGAGGCACAGCACTCAACCTGTGTCATCTTTGTGGAGATGACTTCTGCAAGCATGAGTCTCCAGCCCATCTAGATTCCAAATTCGGCAAAGAGCATGGAAATATTTGTTTAATGGTGAACATGGTAGGGAATGTTGTGTTCACACCTAGACTTGATGATCTTAAAGGTTTTTTCAACTTCATCAATTCTATGATATTGTGATTTCAAGACTTAGCTGCATTATAAGATCTTAAGTTTGGCTTCACCTAGAACCTTCAACCTGGGAAATTTGAGGGATGAAACCCTGTTTTCTCCCCAGGATATTTGGGGCTTACAAGAGCACAATTTCTATCAGCTCAGAAACAAACAGCAAGACACTGGTGTGGGGAAGATTTTGCCAAGAAAAATGCTTGCCACAAAAAGCAATGTTTTAATGAAAAATAAGATATTTATTGAAAACACATTATTATTTTGTGGTAAATCAGTACCAGTATCAAAACCTACAAGAAGGATTGCCATAGACTTTGATACTCTTTGCTTTCCTACTCTTTGCTTTCCTTGTAATTTCTCTGTTGCTTTTAGGTAAACCACTTGCAGCTGTTTACAATTTCCATACAGTCTGCAGTTTGGAAGATGAAAAGAGCCCTTTTGGACTCAAGAGGACCATTTTCCTTTTGAGGAAAAGAAGCGCCAGAGCTGGACTACAATGGCAGCAGGAAAAGACTGCTAGGGAGAAGACCAGCATTTTGCCTTTTTTCATGAAGACACTATTGAGTTTTGGTACACCGACTGTCAGTGGAGTGTCCTTTTTCCTATCTTCTGCCTGCTTCCTTCTCTCTTCCTCTCCATTGCAGCGTGATGAGACACTGACAGGAGCATCTCCATGGCACAGCTCCCATCCTTGCTGGGTGTGGGGAGAAGCCAGAGGGAAGTAGGGGAGCAAAAGGGCCATGCTAAGGCACAGGCCATATGCTTGGGTGGCTGCCTGCTGGTGGCTCCAGCATGATGCCCAGAGCAGTCTCAGAGAAAAGAGAGGAAGGGCAACACAGAAAACCCAGGAGACAGAGACACGAGCAACCTGTGTTTCCTACCAGCACTGAATTTTTTGAACCTGAAGTGCTTTACAGCTCTACTCCATTAAGAGCGGCAGGATGAGGAGACTCCAATCCATCAAAGCCACAAAACAAATCCTGCCTTAAGCCATTGGTTTGACATGAAAAAAACCAAAAAGAGAAAACAGAAGCCAAAAACGTTCAATAAAACCACAGAGACAATAAATCTGCCCAGTTTCGTGCAGACAAGTTACCTTTGAAACATCCTCTGGCAAACCTGATGAGAGCTTCAGGTCCCCAGTGAAACCCGAAACCTGTGTGCTTGTGTTTTGGCTGTTAACTCAGCACAAGTCAGGGAAAAAAAATACCCCCACAACTAGTGGGGGGAGAAACCGCTTAAAACACCATTGCATCTTCCTTCTTCCCAAGGCATTCCTGCTTCCTGACACTGCCAGTAGGAGACAAACCTTGCAAAATCAGTAGGAGTGGGTGGGAGAGAGATGCTGCCCACATTTCTGAGAGATTTTGGGTCAGGCTTAGGGCTTGCCTTGTGCACAGGAGATAACACCCAGTCCCAGGAATGAGAGGAGTGGTACTCTCCATCAGCCAGTCTTGATCTGTAAAGATGCATGGGCAAAGCACACAGAGCATTTCCCCATGGCTGCTCAGTGAGTGATACAGGGATTTCCTCTTCAAATACCTTCAACCTCATTTTTACTTTTTCTCCAGCTAGTTAATATTATTGCCACGGCAGAGAGTTTAGCAAGGCAAGAGAAAGTGCCAAAACCACTACTTTCCTAGGGACAGTGGGTAAAGGGCAAGACTGCCCTGAAATTAGCAGATAAGAGAGACCTTAACTGAAGCTTTTATCAGTTGTTTGTGTTCACCGAGGCCAGATGATTTTCAAGGAGCCGCTTAGAGATTTAAAGTGCTGATGTGACAGGAACTCTTTGATTTTAATGTTCCTGCCCTCTTCTTGCAGCCAGTGTTTATGTAAACTTGAGAAAAACTGCCACTACTGTTCATCTCCCTCATTTTTCAGCCTTAATGGTAATTACATTCCACGCATGACAGGAGACTCAGCATTGCATTCAAGACGGGGGCTGTAACTTTGCCTTTGACATGCCATTACTTTGGATTAAGTCACGGTTTCATAGAGGGGGAAAAAATAACATGTTGCAAAAGTGGGGGCATAATGACCCCTGCAAAAAAACATAATGTTGATGTGCATAAGTGGTTTCAATAAAACACTGCAGCTTGAGATTTTTAGGGGCATCCAACTGATGACTATACTATTGAATTTTAATGGAAGCAAAGGTTCCAATTTCATGTCAGATTTCTTTCAGGGACAAAATTTCTCTTTGTCTGTGTAAGATTGCTACCGTACCCTTCTTTGCTCTTGGCCTCTCTCATGTGCTAAGCAAATCATCACTCTGCTCTCAGTGCCTTGGAAAAATTCCATGCTACCAAATACTTGTTACCTCTGCCCAGTCCTGCTTGAACTACAGACTTTAAGATAGTTATTTTAATGTGATACTTGGTTAGCAAATAAGTTGCTCCTTCTCCTTTGTTTCATCTGCTTGAGGTTTACTGTTCCAGATGCAATCTGGTCAGTTGATGGTGTGAGGGAGTTAAAATACGTAATAGTTGCTAATTTTCTCCTCCAGATAGAGTGCTGTCTGCATGGACACCTGACCGATGGCCATGTATGTCATGTTTTTGAGAAAAGCTGCGTCATTAACAAAATCCCGCAAGATACAGCTTACAACTGCTTTTTGTGTGACACTCAGAGCATCACAATGTGTGCAAGCTTCATCTGAGACATCTCACAGCTGTGAGCAACAGGCAGCAGAGTACAGAGAAGACATTTTGATTTGAAAGTCAAGTTCATCCTCAAGCTCCCAAATACCATTACCCATCTGAACTGCATCCCCAGCAGCCACAGACTAAAATAAATGGACCACAGTGAGATTTCAAGCAAGTCTTGACATAAAAACATCTTTGATTCACAGATTCAATCCTGAAACAAAGCCAACTGCTCTGGGCAAGGATTATTTCTTTAGCACTTCAGTTTCAGTCTTGGCTTCAAGCTCCTGGTGAGCAAAGAGGTGGTTTTACCTTGAGCATAAGCCAGGTTATTCCCCCACCCTCATCTCACACCAACTTCCCTGCCAGCAGCCCCTCCAGGATAACCCCTGTGTGCTTGCAGGGTCCCAGGCATCATGCAGCACCTCTTCCCCTCGCAGTCCCTACCTCACTTTGCTGGCACAGACTGCAGCTGAGGCCAGCCTAGGCTGATTTATCTGTTTGCAGTGATCAGCTGTGGCAGGTGTTGGCACAGGAATGTGGTGGGGATTGGGGGGCATCACACCACCCCTCTGTGCCAAGGGGCCACCCAGTGCTGCAGCCTGTATCTCTTGCAAGCAGCAAGGTGCCACCACTCTCAAGCATGTAGGCAACTTTGAGATTATTGTAGCTTTAAAACTACCTCTGTTGAGCCAGCTGCTTTTCTCTCCATGATGGAGAGGAAAAAATATATGTGTGTGTGTGTGTGTGTGTGTGTGTGTGTGTGTGCACGTGTATAATGGGCAAATAGCTGCATCTGTTACTCTGTAAAAGCCCTAGAGAGTGGAACTACAAAGAAAAAAAAAAAAAAAACAGAAAGAAGAGTTCACCTGTGTGTTTAATCCAGCCTATGTTGAGGGGAAAGAACCCGGCAGTATCCTGCTGCTAATGGAAACGGGCTGTACACCAATTACATTAGTTTTCATTCTTTAAATTACAGATTAGATTTTAAAATTCCACGCTGTTCCCAAAGACCTTTTTAAGGGCCTTTTTCAGGGTTTTATCTCATGGCCCTTACAGAACTTGCTTTAGATGGAAAAAAAAAAAGCAGAAAAAACCTTAAGCTCCAATCGATTGCTCTGGTAATGGAAATGGAAACCCTGCTTGTCCTTATTATCATGAGCCTTATTACCCTTGTCATCACCACCGCCATTATGCCACGAGGCTTTTATTCTCCAGGCATTGTGAGGAGGTTGAGCGGCAGAAGGGGCAAGCACCCAAGTCTCTCCCTGCTCGGAGCTGCAGAGCCATGCTCCCATCTGTCAGTGGTTCCCTTAAGTGGTGCTTTATCTTCTCTGCCTAACGACTTA
The DNA here is from genome assembly GCA_013396995.1 of Dicaeum eximium. Taxonomy (NCBI): domain Eukaryota; kingdom Metazoa; phylum Chordata; class Aves; order Passeriformes; family Dicaeidae; genus Dicaeum; species Dicaeum eximium. The sequence goes on from VWZP01009979.1 coordinate 678,302, forward strand.
CACTTTATTGTATCTGTCTCACAGTAATGCCCCGAGTTCTCTGCTAAAATCAGGGATCCCCTCCAGTGACAGCCTCTGCAGGCTTACATAACTTCCCTGCCTCCCTGCAATTCAAGCCATCAGGGCTTTCTAGGTTGCATCCCCACCCTCTCATGATGCACTAATTTGTACTTGCTCAAATCAATAGTTTTTTTGCCTGGAATACCCACCATCCAAGTCAGGAGAGATGGTTCCCCTGGAACAGCACATGGAAAACCACAATTCCTATAGATGCAGAGGGTCAAACTTCATTACTCAACCTAGATGCAAGTTCAGGTCAGCTCTAGGAACTTTGATAGAAATTGCCAGATTTTTAGGAGGATTAGTGAAAGCAAGGTATAGTCCACAGCAAATATTTTTTAAAAATGCCATGTTAATGGCTTTCCTGCTGGCACACAAAAAAAGGACTGTAGGTAAAGAAATGTTGGTAATCTCATCGTTTCAGTAGGATTATTCTACTGTGATTGAGTATTTTTGTAGGCACAATTAAACTGGAGTAAGTATACATTTTTCTCCCCAGTGACATATCACAAACTGGAATTGGAGTGACTGTGCAGGAAGTATAAGGCCCAGATGTGGCAATAGGACTAAAGGAAAATATTTCCCCTCATCTAGAAATTTTGGCAGTATATGAAGATTTCTCTTGGGTTCTACAAATGATGCTTTGCTCTTCTACAGATCCTATATTCCATACAGAAAAGCATCTCAAAAACTGTATTTCAGAAAGAAGGCTTTTCCTATCTGATGAATATCAGTGCTGCCGATTCTAAAATCCTGTGGGCACAAAGTCCCCAAGGGAACTCTGGAACATAGAGATATGGTTTAGTGGCGGTCTTGGCAGTGCTAGGTTAGCAGCTGGACTTGGTGATCGTAATTTTTTTTCCAATGTAAATGATTCTGTGATCTCTTGAAGGTGCTACAATGGACTCCTACAAAACATGCCACTTTCCTATTACCTTCCTAGAATGTCTGAGGTCTCCCTGTGGTCCTTGGATTCCACCACTGCTCAGGGAAAAGGGAACTAGTGTGAGAGCACTGGGTTGTTGCTGGCAAGGGCCCACTGCCTTCTCCAGGTACGGAGCAGAGGGGTCAGGAAGGGCACTGCAATCACCTGTCCACTGTCCTTTCAGGACTAGAGCTGCCACCTGTGTGTCACAGTCTGTTGTGTTATGAGGATAGTGCCTATCTGAGCAGAGCTGTGAGGGTGCTGTGCTGCAAGACATAAACGTGCTCAAAGGGCTTGGGAGAGAAGGCTACAGAAGCAGAGGGAGTTGAACCTTGATCTGAGCCTTACACTTGTGGACTGGACTCCAGATCCTTACTTCATCTTCAGCTGGCAGCCAGACCATCTAGAAACTCTCACATCCCTCTTCCTCCTTTCTTTCCCTTGTGCATCACTTACAATCTAATTAGCTGTTCCTATTATTACTGCCTTTCTCCCATGATTGCCTTTTTCACTCCTGACAATGAGGAATGCGACTGGCTTGCAGTTATCAGCTAATTGGGGCTGAATAAGGTCACTGGCTAGGCATTATCCTGACCAAACCAAAATGCACGTTGACATTCAGTGCAAACATTATCCTCTGCATGAAACAGCCCAGCTTTAACCAGAAGCATGCCTTCCAAATTTGAGTGAAGCTGGTCTGCAAAATCTCTGCTGTGGTTCTGTCAGATCCAAGGGGACAAGCTGCAAGGAAGGGCCCACAGTGGCACATGCTGTGAGCAGTGTGCACACTCTGTGAGCAAGTTTTCTGACAACCTTATTCACTGAGGCACCCAGTGAAGTGACTGTGGTTTGAACTAGGATCATCACTAGACAGTGATCACAGAGATGAATTTCTGCATTCAGTGAATCTCACACAGTGATCTGCGCATCACAAGAATACTCCTAGAGACTCTTGTTGTGTGCTGGGAGTTGATGCTTCTTTTCCACAGCCTTTTTCCCCAGGTTGGAAAACCTTTCTTCCAAACATTCATTTGATTTCTGAGAGGCTGCCCTCCTTAACCTTTTTAACATCCTGCTTTTATTTGCTAATGGTCTGTTTACACCACCAAAGTTTTGTTGATATGAGTAGTCAAGACATGTCTATTAATCTTCCTAATGTCCATATTCATTTGCCTGTTCATGCATCACCCTGGCTTTTTTTTGTTGTTATTCTTAATTAATTTGATAAATCGTTTTGTGATTCAATTAGAAAACTGAAATAATACCCTGTGACTGAGGGGCCAGTCAGACATCATGCTTAAGTTACAAAGGGGCTGGCTAAGGGGCTAAGGGGCTTGTTTGATGGACAAGAAGGCATGAATTCTGGCATGAGAAGAAAATTTCTTTGTAATTCATTGAATATCACTTCCTCTGGTGTTAGAAAGCAAGACCCACAATATGGGCAGATGTTTGCTATGGTTATGTTCTCTGGAAGGAAATCTGGGTGTCCTGCATGGATTGCCTTGAGGGTGAGTGAAGCATTAGCCAGTGCATGGTGGGCAGGGAGGAGACTTTCACCCACAGTATGACTCCTAGGATGGTTGCAGCAGTGACTACACAGTCTAGGGATGATATCTCTTAATGCCAAGGGTGTACATTCACCTAGGAGCCCAAACCAGGTCCTGTTCATGAAAGAATGGAATTTTGCCTTTGGTGAAATGGTAAATACTATCAGGGACTTACAAATAGAAGCTGGAATTGCATTTGACCTTTTGTGATTAAAGATTGATTTCTCCTCATAGCACTGTTCTCATTTAACAAGGATACCAGATTCTCAGAGCTGATACATTCAACTACAAGGAAGTCTGTGATTTTCCCAGACACTATTACTTTGTACAGGTGAATGAGTACATGGGTAAAAAGCCTCACTGGGCTGGGGGTGAGTATTAGAAGGATATACCTGCAGCTCAGGCTGGCTGTGCAGTCAGCAGTGAGTGCAAGACACAGAGAGGATGCTCTCTCCCTTGAGCAGCAGGGGGAAAGGGGTGGAAAAGGGCGGGGGGCACTGCCGGAAAGGCTTCATGTGCTGATTGTTGACACTCAGATTTCAGATTTTCTGACAGAAAGCAAAGACTTAACCAGTCAACAAGATTAACGGCAGTGAGGTTGAGGTTCAGCTCTGATATAAAGTGATTTAACACTTGGCTGTGCAAAACACCAAGTGAGAGAGTTTCCTAGTGCCTTCAGCCAAGCAGAAACCCTCTGTGAAATTATCTCAAATCCTGGCATCCTTTATGAGCTTTCATTCCCTCCCCATCTGGTTGCAGTCGGCCGAGGCTGTTTCCATGCAGCACCCCGCACTTGGAGCACACGTACACAGGCAGCTGTGTGCCAGGAATGGGGCTGCCCACCTTCCCTGCACGGGAGCCTACTGCTGGGGCACTCACACATTTCAGTGCACTCAAATCTCCCTGGCCAAGTTTCTATTTCAGGATGATTTTATAACTTTTATTTAAAGCAGGAAGCCTGCTTCAACTGAGAGCCGATTTCATTGAAGGGAAGTTTACAACTTCAGTACTTTAGGCTGGGCTTTCAGTGAACAGAAGTGACTTCAGGTATGCTTCAGTGTAATTTACAATTCTTAATTGTTCAAAAATGAAGAGGATGCTGATGCCTCTCTGTCAGTTATCCTTTCACTAGCTTATCTGCTTTCTCCTTTCCCTTCGCCTTCACAAAATGAAATGTGCTTGCTTTTGTATCTAAAAGAAGCTGATAGAACATATATTGTGTTTCACTGATATGCAGGGAGGAATATTTTGTCTTTCCACCTTTTCCCTTTAATTTAATGGACCAGGACAACACTTATTTTTTGATTGCATGTGTTACCTGATAGCTGACAGAAGTAGATTGACCTGGGCAATATGTTTCGACATCATGTCCTTGTAGACCCAAAAAATCAAAACTTTCAGCTGTTAAAAATGATTGGGCAGGACATTTAAAAATATGTCAGTTAAATTAGCAAATCAGTACTGCACACAATTTGGCACTTAATTAATTAGATTCTTACTGTATTTTCTTTTTGGAATCCAGTATCTTATTATCTCACATTTAGGCTACATGGATACTTACTGGTATTTTTCCTTAGTTAAAAATTTGGCTTCATGCATTTCCTCTGGAAGTGCAGATGAGCTGCCTCATGCAGCTGTCATCCCCCTCCTGCCCAATCTTGGGATAAAGTGACCCATGTCTTAGAGGACTGTTATGAAGCCTGGCCAATCATCTCTTATCAACAAAGCTTTAAAGGCAACACATTAAATTACGCAAGAAGCCAGGAAGTGGGCTGACTCTCCCTATACTACAAATATTTGAGGGGATGAAGATGACAAAACAATATAAAACTTATCTGGCTTTTAACAACTGGGACACTAGTTTGTTTCATCATTCATTTTCCTCAACATACAGTTTTAACAAAAATGGCTGTAACCTGTATTTTCAGCAACACTGTTTTGGCCCCTCAATTTAAAAAAAAGTCAAGATAAAAGGACTTAGAATGAGTATGTACTATTTCATAAAGCAATGTGAAAAACAGATATACCAGTCAAGTAGAGACAGACATTACACACCCTGCTACTGTGAGCACATGCATTTACAAAAAAATATAAACAAAATCAGTCTAGTTTCTTCTTTCTTACCCATTTTCAAGGGATGTCAGTTTGCTACAGAAAACTATTATATTTCCATTTATTTCCATTTTGGCCACAGAGAGTTTCTCTCCACCAACTGACACCATATTTGCCATACCATATGGTGCCTTGATAAGCTGAGATGGGTTTCTGGCAGGGGGTCAGGAACCCCTGCTCCATCCTGCCAGCTCTCACCTGCCAGCAGCAGGCTCTGGGTGCAATGTGACATCCCACCAACCCCACAGTTACTGCAGGGATGTGGTAGCAGTGGTTTAGGCTCTCTTCCCTGGCACTCACAGTATCAGGAAGTGGCATGTAAATTTGGGGATGGGTCATGTCCCTTTGGTGACTCTGATTGGAGCCACAACCTGGTGTTGGTGTCCTCTCACACCTCAAAAGCTGCTTGGGCTGCAAGGTGTTGCCACTGCCCCTCACCCCTGCTCCCTGCAGTGTCAAGGCTGCGTTTTGGCTTATGGTGCCAGAACACAGTTGTTGGCTACAGTCCCCAGATGTCTTTATCTCTTTATGTTTCCCCCTATATAAGGCTTTTTGCTAACACCCACAGTATCAGGACTTGGGGGAGGCAGGGCTGTGTCCTGGGACTACCTCAGACATCCATTTTCCAGCAGAAGGGCTGGGACCTTTTGATGGCAGACAGCTGTATAGGATGCAGAGGTGAATTTGCTCACCCCATGTCTCCAGTTCAATATCTCCAACTCAGCACCAAAACTTTTTCCCTGATAACTATAACTAATGGCTATGGGTTGCAGAGGGATGTTTTAGGAAGGACAGAGTCTAGTATCTTTACAGTCAGGGACCACAGAGACTTTCAGTAATGCAGGGTTGGGTCTGCCCAGGTCTGCACCCACCACGTGCTGCTGACACCCCTGCTGATGCATCCCCTGGACCTGAGCATGCTGTCCTTCCTGAAGGAGNAAGAAGAGCTCAGGTTATTCCTACTTCATTTGCTGTAGTCCACAAATTTCCCCTAATATATTCAGTGAAAACCTCTATTCTAATGAGAGCTCCAATGAGATTCATTGGAAAACTACCTACTGACCCTTAGGACCCAAATGAGTTGATGTGTCTGCACCATGGCATCAGACTTGGGTGTGGTAGGGATGACTGGAAATCATGCACTTATGAATTTACAGCCTCTTTCCAAAAGAGACACAAGTTCTTAGAAGAAGAGTTAATCAAGGAAAAATACCAAAAGAAAAGCAGCTGGGTAAATTACAACAGTTCTGAGACTGGTATTAGTTTCTAAGTGCTTTAGAAAAAAATAACACTAAAAGTATGTGTGTTGTTCTGAAACTTTGGACTACATCTTGTTTTCTTAAATTTAAATAAAGCATCTGAAAATGAAATGTAACTTTTTTCAGGTAAACCTAAAAATACTCTCTTCACTACTTCAATCCAAAGCATCTTTTCTTAGTAGTTTATTAGACAGGAAACAAAGTAATTTTGTGCTAATATAGATTAATCCCTTTTAAAATCATCACCAAAAGGGATCCCTTTTTAAATCAAGCACAAAAAGCCCACCCCCAAATAATCATACATTCTTGCTGCTCAGATTAGAGCTGTCATGGGAGGTCAATGAACTTGGGCTTTCCCCATCATGCCAGTATTCTTGGATATTTAATGCTCATGAAAATATTTCCTTATATTTTCTGAGTACCCAAATGCACAGTTACATTCAGTTACATTTCCAAATAAACTAGCTTCATTTACAGAAGGTGTGTAATCCCTAAGTGGCTGAAACTCCTAATACACCAAACCTGCTGGGTTGTTGTAGTACCTTAGCATCTTTGGGGGAAAAAAAAAAGTCAAGTCAAGTATATTTAGGTTATATAGATGGCTTCTGAAATCTCTTTAAAGACTGTCTTTAAGGCACCAAATAGCAAACTTTGATCCAAATCTAATGTATTTGTGTACTTGCTCTGTGTGCTGAAATACATTAGTGGAAAGGGGTTGAAAGAAGGTTGCTTCTAAACAAGTTGCATTATTATGTTGTCTTCCCTCATTCACCAGGTCAGAAGAAAGCTTTCAGCTCATAACAAGGTGCCCCTGTTTTAATCAGTTAAAGATTTTCCACAGTCAGAAGATGTCCTCATCATTTACTGTGTAAACTGTGGATTTAATTTGAAATTGAAACTCTTTGGCTAAAAACTGTTACAGATCACACTCAATGCACTGGGTGAAATGTGTATCATGTACACAATGGGAAACCCTAAAGAGATTGATCTCCTGTATTACAGTGGAGTTGTCCTAATGTCACAGACAATTCTTCTAGTATTTCAAACTGCAAAGACTTTGTTGGGAGAGTAAAACATCAACACATCTAAATACAGTGTGAATATTTCCAAATTGTCCTAATTTGGACAGTTGTTTGTGCATCCTCAAATTTTTCAACCCAGCAACAAGAATTGAACATATTTGCACATTGAGAAACATCTGGGCCATTTACAATTCAAAATATTTTCCTTGCATTCTAATATGACTGAAAATATCATAATAGCAGATTTGATTTTTCCTTCAATCCTCTGGAGAAATTGAATCAGCCCTGACATTGCTGCTTAAAAAAAAATTGAAATATTTGCATCAATTTTTAATAAGATTGTAATTGACAAATCCATTGGAACATTAGTGAACATTTAAATACTAATTAGCTAAGCCACTGCTAATCTCTCCTCAGCAGAGCTCACAGACACAAACGTCAATTAAACCTGAGTTTGTCCCCAAGGAAAGAAAGGTCAGAGGGTAGTGTTCAGTCAGCTGTGAGATTATGTTAAGGCACTGTTAGGAGTAATAACCTCTGAAAAAAAAATGGTAAAGAAAACAAAGCTAAACTTTCTTTTACTTTTTTTTATCTTTTTAAATAATTGCATAAGTATGGGGTTGAGAGGGGAGAAATGAGGGAAGAATTACAAGAATTTAATCAATAACAGTTGCCTCTTTAGCAACAAACCAAACAGCCATCAATCCATACCTTAAGGAGTTAGGAGACAGCTCATTCCCTGCTTACAGATAATTCATTCAATATCTCAGGCAAACTCCTTTCAGTTTCCACCAGGTTAAGATTTAAGTTTTTATTTTCTGAACTGCTGAGAAGTGTTTGAATTTGAGTTGGTTCTCTATTTTTTCCTCTTCTAAAAATGCCCCCAACCTTCCCCAAGGAAAATCACACCTGAAGGCCTCACGTTCCTCTATCCTTCCCAAGACCTGTGGATCTATTTGCTGTGACTAACAAACACTAACAAATTCAGTGGTGTGTGCTCACCACACTCTCCCAGTTTGTTTCCTTTTGCTTTTCAGAGCACTTTATTCCAATTCTACACTTAGGATATGGATGGCTTTGAGTACACAAAGCCATTCCATTAAATTCAAGGGAGTTTTCCTGCACTTTGGGTTACATAGCTCCTCAAGTGCTTCCATAGACTGAACCCATAACTCATTAGAACTGGCAGCACAGGGCTATGTTTAAGTATATGCTGCAATGTTTCCATAGACCATTTATTTATTTGGCATTGATGGACTTCAGCACCTGTTTAAAGTTAAGCACTTGCTTCCTCAACAAGGAACTCAAATACCTTCTTCTTAAGTTATACCCAGCCTCCCTTCCTCCCCACAGAATCTGCCAAGGAGAGGCTGTGTAAAGAGCTGCTTCTGAGATAGCTCTACTGATAATGCAAAACTATCCCCTTCGAATGAGGAGCTAAAGCACACGAAGGACAATTCCTGAGCCCAGCTCCTGTTGTGAGAAGTGTGTAGATTAACAGCTCCCTCTTATGAGAAAATGGTTCTTGTAGCAGCCTGCTTTGTCAAAACTTCATATTTTGTAAGAACTTTGTGATAGGGGATGGGCAGCCAACAGCATGATAGAGTTGATGTTAAAGCTGGTATCAGGACACATGGAAAGTGCAAATTCCTGTGGGAAAGGTTTTGAAATGCCAAACACAATGAAGTTACATAGCTTGGTGAAGTTCCAGGTACAACATAGGAATTCTCTCTATTATTGGAAAGGTTGAGTGTTAGAGCCTCCTAACTGTACTTAAAAAAGAAAAGGAAAATCTTACAAACTTCCAAAAACAAGATTAAAAAATCCCCAACATAGCTAAAAAAAAAAAAAATTATGCTGGTTAGCAAGTTTTGTATGTAATGATTTATTTAGGAGCTTTGGAGTAATCTCAGCAGAGAAAAATATTACAGCTTGCTGTCATAATTTCCTAAAGTTAAAGTGTTCATAGATTTGTAATGTTCCAAGCTAGGTGGGACCACTCTGTTATCCAGTCTGACCTGCTATATATAACAGGTCATTACATTTCACCAACTTACCTTTGCATTGAGTCCAACAAATCATGTTTTGTTAAAGACTATCTCCAGAAAGGTATCTGTCTGGATGTAAAGACTTTAGGAGCCAGAGAATTTACCCTGCTTCACTAGTGTATTCCAGTGATTAGACTCACTCTAATAAAAATGTGTGTTATTTTCAGCTTAATTTGTTTGTTCAGCTCCCAGCCACAGATTCAGGTTATGTTTTGCTTCACTGGACTGTAAAGCTCTCTGGTGTTCAGCCTTCTCTTCCAATGAAGATGACTCTCTGGAGGACATTTATGGGGGGTAAACATGCATAAGAAGCTCTATATCAGTGATTTCTCTCCAATCTTTGGTTCTGTTTTATAGCAGTTTCTGTGCTCTCTGGGCATACACCTCACAAGCAGAACTTGCTGAAACTGCAGTATTCCACCATCATTCTCACCAGTTCCAGCCACAGACAAACTCAGAGCTCAGTAACCTCTTTATTGTGTAAGCATTACTGCAAAGAGAGCTGGAGTATTGTGCTGCAACCCCCTGCTTTTCTTCCGGTCCAATATAGCCAGCATGGCCTTTTGATTTTAAGAATGCAGCCTCCTTTCTTGTATATGAGGGCTGTATCTTTTGTTCTAAGGTATACAAACTGGTATTTTAACTGCACCACTTCGTTTCACAGGGCTGTGCTTACCAAGTCATTCAGACCAGTTTAAATCACTGTTAGTTGTCCTGACTTTTACCATTCAGGTAGTCTTTGCCTTATCTCCAGATTATGGTTTTACTTCAACTCACAGATAAAGATGTCGAACTGCCAGGTCACATATGTATTGCCACTGAATCAAACAAGAAAAATCCGCATTCAGTTAAAATTCCTCATTTACTTACAAGTCCTTCAGACTTTAGTCCATCTCATATGTTTTGTTAGCAACGTATAATGCTGACATGCAGAAGGTAGTCTGATAAATACCTTCCAAAACTTCTTTTAGAAATAAAGTTTGCAATTCCAGAAGAGGAAGGCATCAACTTTGATTTAAGAACAGATTTTAATTCTGTTCCTGTCCTTGAATATTTCACTAACAGAGCCTTGTAGAAATTAATTATTTTTTTTGACTCAGCCTGATGTTTATCTCACTGGTTTAAGTTATCCCACTTTTTGTGGCTACTGGCTGTCTATTAAATATGTAAATATTGGTAGTTTTACAGCATGTCCTAGGTCTTGTGTGGTCTAACTTTCAGACAAGATGAGCCTAAACTCACATATTTATGGTCTGAAGATGCCTATTTTGCAACCGCTTTAACATGCAAAGAACCACATTCATGTGACCTTGCTTAAGTAATTTATGGGTCTTTAGCAAGAAAGATCTTCAAACGAGTTCTTTAAAAGCCTAAGGAACTAAAACCAGAGGACTTTGAAAGGAGTAAGGTGGCGCTGCATGACTAGTATCAGTCACTGACCTTTATCTTTTACATGACAGATGGCTACTGAGTAAATGCAACTGTGCTTATACCTGAAGATGTTATTTGTGTTCCAGAGTTCAAAAAATTATGTTAACTTCACTTAAATGTAAATCCCCTGTGGGCTTTTTCCCAGCCAGGGAGACACATGCACATGCCGAAATGTTTATTTTGCCATTCATTCTGACACTGGCAGCCCTGAGTGGTGGAGCCACAGCCAACTTATCAACTCTTCTTCCTCTTAAATCCCACATGCTGGCAGGAAGTGTGTCCATGTCCCCATCCCTCTCTATCCCATATGGCTGCCTGTCACCCCTGACTCTATTTTGTTGGGTTCCAGGCCTTTTCCTTACAATTATCATGTTCCACATCCAGTCACCGCCAGTCAGAGTTGTGCTCGCCAAAAGTGATAGAGTTGTAATTTTGACATGTCAAAATCTCATTATGTGAGCAGAAATCTCCTTGTCCCTAATGGCTTCCCCTCCAGCATGGACAATGTTTTCCAATAAAGCCTACCTTTGCTCCAAACCTAAAATGATGCAGATGCATTTTATACTTTACAAGAAATAGGACAGCTGTTAGCATTGCACAAAAATCCTGACTTCAACCGTAATCTTCAGATAACTCCTGCTATGTAATATGCTCAGCACCAGGGGAAATATCAAAGGATGTTTCCAAATAATACTTTCACATAAAAACTTGCTAAATGGCAGACCAAATCCTCAGCTGGCCCACATCACTGAAACCACAGGGGTTTATCTCACCAGGAATCCGGTTCAGCATCATGTACATTGAATTAATGTGGCTTTGCTTGCCACTAACAAGTAAGGAAATAAAATTAAAGTCCATAGGGTTATAGCAAAGAGGCTGAGGATTTACCTGAAGCATGCATTGAGCATTTAGCTTGTAAAAAAATGGAGCCTGAGATGATGGACTCAGTGTAGAAACATAGATTGATTAGATACCTAATCTGCAGCATGTCTTTCATCCTGGAGTGTTTTCCAAACATTATTGTCACAGCTTGCTTTCCCTGATAGCTCCCCAGGTACGTGATCATCCTGTTTCTCAGAGGTCCAGGCTTCATTTCAGCATAGCTGGCTACAAATGCATGTGGGTGCCTTAAATTGGGTATCAGGGCTGCAGCAGGAGCTCTTTTACATTTCCTAGGTGCATACATTTCTGAATCCACTGACTTTCAGGTCTTTGGAGGGGAACATGACCCAGACCACTAAAACTTCAGGCACCATGGGAACTGCCAGTTTGGAGGGAAAACTTCTGTGAGAAGTTTGGGGAAGGAGAAAGCCCAAGGAAGCGGAAGCCCAAGGAGCAGCAGTCCCTGCTGGACCCTCCATGAGCAATGGGAGAATGGATGGGCAGTAAGCTAAACTGCAGTCACTGGCATTAAGGCTTGGTCTATTCTAGAAAGGCAACTCTTGCTCTCTCAGTAAACCTGGCACATCAGACATAGCAAACACTAATGCAGATACCAGACAGGCCTCTCCCCTCTGCAGAAGCCACCCTCATCATCAACCATGCCCTTCTAACAGTGCAACCAATGTGTACCCCATGACACAAGAGGGACAAGGTACCCAAAGGGGCTGTGGGGTTTTCTTGGCTGGGCAGCACCCATACATCTTCAAAAACATAAATCAAGGTGCCTTGTACACCCCAAATATTTCATCCCTGGCACTCAATATTCCAGAGCCAAGACAGCATCATTGTATTTTGAATATTTGCACAATATACTAAGAACAAAACAATTTGGGGGGTTGTGTGGATGTAGCTGATTTTAGAGTTGGAATGTGGAGAACTGCCACCACTTCTTTCCTCCTGGTGTCCCTCCTTCCCCCTCACTCCTGTCAGACCTTTGCTACTGCCCCCATTGACTCTTCCAGGAATGAACCCAGTGAGTCCAGTGCATCAGCCCCACAGTCTTCAACCAAAGCCAGAGGAGCCCTCCTCAGTGAGGCAGCTGCCAGGCACAGGCAACTCCAGCCCTTCCATAAGGCCCTGATGATGCCAGGGCCACATGCTGCCTTTCCTCTGCAGAGGGAGCAAAGCACCACTGCTGTAGGACCCACAGAAATCTCCTTTGGTACATTATTGCTGCATTTGTAAGACTGCAGTCTGCAATCCCCACATCTTGGATAAAACTCCCTCTCACTTCTGATTACTGCTAACTCATACTTTCCAGAGCTGATTTATCCCAGGCCTCATAAAAATGTTTCAGAGCAGCCAAAGCATGTTGCCTTCAGAGCACACTACATTCCTTCTAGCACCAGGTATTTTAAAAAGACATATCCTCAAGGGAGGATGCCTCTCCCAGTCCAACTCCTATCTAGAAAAACTTTACACTTACTTTAAATCAGGTATGGTGTCAGCTGGCCTGACCTGTCATTTCTGTTATTATTATTAGAACTGGTAAGGTCAAGACTTGTTTATTCTGGTCCCTGCCTCTTGCTTTGAATGAGCCAAAAAAAAAAAAGAGAGGAAGGATGGGAAGAGGGAGGAAGCAGCTGAGCTTCTCACAGGACTGTGGCAGGAGAGTGGCAGCAGCAACTCTACATAAGAAAATCATACAGAGTATGCTAAAGCAGAGCCAAGCAGCAGCAAAATACTGCAATGACCTGTTGCACCCCAGGGAAAAGATCTGCCAAGAGGCAGCAAGCTGAGGGTCACCTGGCTTCTCTGAATCCCTCCAACATTTTGTCCTGTTCGTTTAAGATTCCACATTTTACCTGGAGAAATGAAGCAGTGACACCAAACAACCTTAAACACTCCCAGGTATAATCACATTCTCATAACAAAGAAACTGGAATATACCCAGCAATCAAAGCCCTTGAGCTTCTCCTGACATGGCTGGTGGGAAAACAGAGGGGCAATGGAAGAAGAGTAGAGTACAGACCCTTGGTTCTTGTTACTTACAGTCCTGACACCACTACAGAGCACTGCCACATACGCCTGCCCATTGGGCTGACACTCGTCACGGAAGGGGCTGTGCAGACACAGAGGAAAGGATAGACCCTGCTCCTAATACAGTTTGGATATTAGAGTTACTTATTCCTATTACTACATCTGCTTTTGGGAGGTAATGGAGAGCTCTGTGACCTTTTTGCTTCGCTTTGTATCCTGTATGTTAGTCTCACACAAATACATCTATGCATGAATTCATTTAAGTAGGAAGACTCATCTGCTTCAAAGGAAGTTAGATAAAGTCCTCTGAGTGTGATTAAAACCAGTGGTACTGCTCAGTGGATTCTGCTTTACAGGGTTTCTATGCTGACAGATCCATCCGCTTTCAGCAGTGCTTTTCTCCCTGGAACAGCAGATCCCCATCATTCCTGACACCAGGCAGGACACCACAGAAACCAGTCAGATGTCTGCAGTATACAACGTCTCCCTAGCCAAAAAAACATCCCACAGGCTTAACATAATAACTTATTGTCTTCTTAAAAAGCAGCAGACACAGTGATCACTCTCATTAGGGAAGCAGGACAGTTTTCTTCTATAAAACTCCTGCCTTCATAAATGTTGTAACTGGTCCAAAGGGAGAAGTGGAGTAGTTTGGTAGCCTCAGGACAAATTAACAGCTTTTGCCCATGTTGTTGCCCAACTGGGGGGAAAATGAATGGGGAAGGGGGAATTTGCAATGCTGAACTTCGCTTTTTCCTCCTTTTCTTTAGTTTAGAGAGCCCTTCTCTCACTGTGGGGCAGTGGATCACTAGAGGGACAGCTTTTCTCCCAGCAGCTGGACCAAACACAACAGTTCAGGTTGCTTTCCAGGCTCATCCAAAATATCCATAGCCAGGTCCCTTGGCTCTTAAAATTCAATGCCCCTAAAAATCTTCACAGGAATTGATTTGATGGGGCTGTCTCTGAGAGTGAGTCAATTGTGTGTCTTGGTATTTACATTGAATAGCAATTTGCTTTCCAACATCTGCAAGGAGCTCTAATAGGTATATTAATAAGCGATCTCAAAGCTGCCTGGCAGCCTAAATTGCCTTCCCTGCTTTATTGTTCTATATGAAGTAGGCCACAGAGATGCCAGATAGGGAATGCAAGGCAGAAAAACAAGCACAGTTGCAAAGCTGGAGTTTTTCATGACATGGAGAAAGAGAAAAAGATGACCTGAAAAATACCACATAATTCCTCTAACATTAAAAACAGCAAAACACTTGCTGAATAATTGCACAAGACCATGCAAATAAAATAATTAGCAGAGTAAGTCTTGGAGGAAGGGACAGGCAGCTATAGCAGTGAAAATCCAAGCCCCTTTTCCTGCCTGTGTTGCCCCACATGTACCAACGTGGTGTGTATGGTCTGTGGGATGAGCAGCTCCCTCACTCAGCAGGGGCTGAGACCATGGGAGGTTTGTCAGGAGAGTTTTTCCCATGTCCCAAGAGGATGGAGGGACCACACATTTTTAGGAAACAGTGCTTGCCAGTGAGTATCCACCAAGACTCTGCTTTACAGAGCACTGCAACAGCAAGTCAATTTTACAGCCCTCAAACACAGACTATGTCTTTCTCCCAGTGTTTTCCCAGAGGTTTCTGGTGAGACTCCAACTAAATGTAAGTCTGAAGGGGCTGAACACAAACTCCCACCACCAGGTAATTACCATGGGTAAGAGATCCTGATGGGTAGTTTTTGTGGTGACCAAGGAAAACAAATGCACCATTGAAATCATGGAGACAAGGACTAACTTTTGATCCTTTGGCAGATAGAAAATTTATGTATGGTGATTATTTAACATGGGATTAAAAGGGATTTCTTGTTCTACCCTCATTCAATCTATATTTTTCCCATCACTGATGTCACTGTATGACTAATTTTGTCATCTAAAGGAATGAATGCATGCTAGAATGCCATGCCTTTTTCTGAATTAAACCTATAAAGCCCCAGGTAAAATAAGGATGCTCAGTATGACAACATTTTACATTAATAGTGATACAAGAAAAGTGATACAAGAGCACTTGTGCACCCAGAGAGTTAAAGAGATCCTGTGTTAAGTAAAGAAGACCCCAACATATACAAAACACAATATGCTCACACAGCTACTGGTGTTATTCTACTTCTTTATACAGCCAAAACAATCCAACTCTTTCTAAAAGTCTGAAAAATATCACCTCTTAAGACTGACTAACCTAATTTGTAATATAAATACATTATATTCCTTTTGTGCATAATACAGATGGACACATCCATTCCTTTCAGTTTAAGCTTCCTATTCCTTCTTAAATCCCCTAATTTCATGTGAATGCATTCCATACATATATACATACATATATATATAAAACATGTTAGATTCTGTTAAAGTGGAAGCCTGGAAACCCTTTCTAATAGCAAGAGTTTCTGGAGGGCAGTAACAGCAGTTTTGCCCTAATGGTGCAGTTTCAGACCCATTTTATCCAGTGATTACAGTGTGCTTCCTCCAGCTTCTTTAGTACATGTCCTATTGAATACATACATTGCCATTTATATTTTAATCCCTTTTGTTGGTGGATTTTAAACAAAAACCAAAATCCAGGAGAGGATCAACTCATGCTTTATTTACCAGAGCCATACAAAGAGTGTGTGTTGGCACGAGCAATTCCTTGTCCTTTTCCTTTATAGTGTTGTTATTCTTACGCAAACACTGTTGTCTTTGAGACTAAACTTTGGCCAAGAGGGTTTCCATCTCACCTACTGATCCTCTCTTCCCCTTTTCCATGTTTTTATTCTGTTCATCAACTAATCATATACAGTGTTTCTGGCCTCTGAAGCACAGAAATATTCTTATTTCGGTACAAAGTCATGTACCGGGTTATCCCAGCTAGGATTTTCTGGATCTGAATGCATCAGGCTTCTGAGGTCTGATGCTTTGCAGTTGCAATGGCACTCTAACATTGAAAATGCCCTGTGTGTTTTACTGTGGCTTTGTTTACTTGTTTATTGAACTGAGTTGGTTCAATTGTTACCTATTCATATTTATAAGTTACACTGATCTAAACAATTCGCTAGCCAAGTGGCAGAGATAAACCCTGAGGCTCTGGGTTTTGGTGAGATTAGATCCATTATGTATTAATTCTTTTAAAGCAATCAAGTAGAAGTGCTCTCAGCAGACTCCCCCAGAGACATCCATCCCTCCTGCCCACCTTGCTCCAGTCTGCTGCAGTTTTCTACAGGAGCAGTGATCATGTATATCAACCATAACTTAAACTTGTCCACTAAGTGTCCCTGTCCATGCAGGCCTTTAGTGTGAAAAGAACTTTGGTTTGAAAGTGGTAACTCCAAAGATTGGGAATTTAAAGTGTTGTCAAAGCAACAGGGCTGCTTTTTACCTTACTTCAAGCTTCTGCATGACCAAATCAAGCCTTCTCTTACAGAATTACTCTCCAAAATATAAAGCAGAACTTCAGCATGTGGGATCCCTTTTTACTGTCTCCTTGCCCTGCTCTGCTCCTCTCATGTAGCAGCATATTTTAATTGCTTTTAGTCAACTGGCTATATAACTGCTTTCCTCAAACTGGTTTGTTCCATGGAAGAGGAGTGTTTTGTAGTACTACTTCTCTGTTTTTACTGAAATCATAGCAGAGAATGAAATTTGAGCAATGGCTTGTCACACTTTCCCTGCCCCAGTTTAAAATAACCTAGACCTGAACAACTTTCAGACATAAATTTTTTGTGGACATTTTTTTTTCCCAAAAACACAATGGGAACTCCCTCAATTGTTCTATTCCCACTACTATTTTAGTAGCAAGATGAGTTTTCACAGTTTTGTACTACAACCAGGGAACTGGTAGGAAAATTATCTTTAAATACTTCTATCCAACTTTATAAAACATGATGCACAGGACTGTTGTACTTACATCCAAATGATACATGAGCAGCATGCCCAAAACAGCAGAAAGAGTAAGAAACCAGAGAGATCTGAAAACCAATGTATGGTGTTAAATACCAATTGTACTGATGTATATGTGTATGTATATGAATCTGCCCAGCTAGAGCTTCTGTGGTATTTGAAAGGACAGTAAACCCTGAAGAGCCTGAATGTTCACAGGGGAGCTTATCAGTTGTTGATGAGGCCCTGTCCAGCCTTACAGACAGCCAGTTTCCTTCTGCACCAGGGCACTAGTTTGCTGTGGAGCCAGCAGAAAGGTGATAAGCTGCGGAGAAGATTTTTTAGGAGTCTTGCCTATCTTTCACACCAAGTGGCCAGAGCACATTTTCCACAGTTGCCACTTACAGATAGGCTGGCTGTTCTCGGATAAGGCCAAGGAAGAAATAGGAAAATGGGTTTCAGTTTGCTTCCTCTTGCAGTCTCATAGGACTAGGCCAGACTTTTTCTTCCCACCCCCATCCCTTTTTAAATGTATAAATCTCACAGAGCTTATAACTGTGCCAGACAAGGTAACTCTGGAGTCAACTCAGAGCAAGAGACAGATTTCAGACAGGCTATCAGCAATTCCCTGTCTACAACTGCCAGGCAGGAAAAGGCTGCAAGTTCTGCCAGCTGATAGCAAAAGCCTCTGTTAAATCAAGCGGTAAAACTTTTTCAAGTCTCTCAGAGGAAAGGGTTTCTTGCCGAATTCACCTCTTGCCAAATTTCAAGTTACTCTTTTGGGTCAGGCACCAAAATAAAGGTGAGACAGAGCAGGATGGCATCACTTCACTGGGAAGCATCTCCAGGACAGAGCAGTCTCATCCCTTGCTCTCCAGGACACTTCTCCAGATACAGTGGGAAATGCGAATATTCGGTGTCGAAGGTTAGCATTTAGGGTAGATAACAGTAGGATACTCCATGGGGGGGCTTAAGCTGATGTCTGAGGTTGTGGTATCTTCATTTTTCAAACTTGCCCTGAATGTTTGACCCCCTCCTTGCAACTGTTAGAAGCGCACCCAAGCATTACCCTGGTCACTGCTTTCCAGAATGGCAGACTTACATTTGCAGGTTAAAACATTTTACCCTCAACTTCTGATGATGACAAGAGCCATCTCAAGTTATTGCATGAATTTTTGTTTAACACTCCCCTTGGGATAACACTGTTAGGACATAACATACACAGTCAATATAAGTCTGGTGTTCTGAAGGACTTAGTGATGCCTTGAATGGGAAATTTTACAGCATAGAGGAAGTCTGACAACTGCAACATTGCATCAGCCCCTCTAGACACCCAAGTGAATCTTTTTTGTTATTGCCTCCCACCAAAGAGACTCCCAACAGAAGAAAGAGATTTGAGAAAAACACTACGTGATGCTTCAAAGGCTTAGCTGAATCTTTTCTGCTCTAAGGCATAAATTTGACATAATAGAGAGTCTTGTGTTTGAGCGCTGATGTGCCAACCCTTTCGAGCACTGCCAGTGTTTTGGGGTCAACATGTTAAAGTGGAAATGGCTGAAGGGGAAAAAAGGATTTCAAAAGCTTCATTCCCAGCTCAAACTCTCTCTGGAGTCTAAGGCCTACATTATGAAGCTGTCCATGTGCTGCCATATTTTCTGTTTCATGAAGGCATCGACATCTCCAACCTCTTGCTAGCACAAATCAAAACCCTCTCAGACAAGATTTTCCTGCAAACTATTGTGACAATTTTGTCCTGTTGATGTGCAGAGGCTGTCCCCAAAACATGTTCACACCTGGTCCATGCAGCACCAGGCATGAGGCAGCCACAGTTCACCTCCCTCTAGCCTACAAAAGGAGAGGAAAATGGGCTTATTTGTAATTTCATGTGGTTTCCACAGGGCCTTGCAGACCCAAATAGGGCTTCTCCCATCCACACAGGTGTGTCAGGGAGCTGCCAACATCCTACATGTCTGGCACTCACCAAGGCCCTGGCAGCTTCACTCTGCACCATGCCTGATGCCTTGTAGTCTCTCACCGCTCCTTAGCAAAGTGTTAATGCTTCTAATTAGTGCCAAGACCTGCCAAAAAAAGGGGAGAGGCTGGATGGGATGACACAGAGGTGGCTCAGGGGCAGCCATGCTCCCAACAGTAATGAGGTGCTGAGGCTGGAACAAGGAGAAGCTAAGAGATAAGAAAGGGCAACAGGGGAATATTTTGCTGTCAGAAAATAAATATGTTTTAGACTAATGTCTAATGCCAATATTTTAATTTCATTGGCATGGAGCTGCTTTTCCAGGCAAGCAGAAATAGTTTGGGATTTTTTTGGTGTCTGCCTTCAGATGGAGGATCAGATGAAGTGATATGCTCCATCTGCTAAGTACCATCCCAGCACTGGAGGTGAAGAATATTCCCTGACCTAACAATCATGAATTCACTAAGAAAAAATAAACTCAGGGCTTGATCTCCCTCAGGGAAGCTTTTATTTTGGTGACACCGGTAATTGCAGCACAGTGGCTCCTGAGCACTCTGGTGCAAAGAACAGAAGAGCCAAGCATGAAAACTGGGCCCCCAATCCTATTTAGCAGCAGCAATTAATGAGGCACCACTATGGCTGAGTTGTTCACTGCAAGACCACCTCTATGACCTCTTTGTCTGCCAGCAGCCACAGGAGCACTGGCCAAAACATCCTTGGTGCTACCAAGAAGGCTCAGCACTGAAGTAAAAATCCATCACTCAGAAGGGTCCAACACCAGAAGACAGTGTTCCTGTTTTATGGTCTGCAACTAAAAAGGACGGTGTGCAGGACAGAAGTGATTTTTTTTTTGCCCCTTTACTTCCAGATACCCAATGGAGCCACACACACGCACGAGGACATGCCTCGGAGAGCCATCCATGTCACACGGACAAATGTACTGTTACAGCCACAGCAGTGGTTTTCCTACACCCCCACTTGCAAAACACTTGTTCCTTGAAATACATAGATGTTATGCAAGCATTTGTGCATCCCTTGTGCATCCCTTGTGTGTCATTTTGCAATGACACAGAGATAAGAGATCAGCTCCCGCTTCTCTTGCAACAGGTCTGCAAACCCCTTCCCCAGAATAAATTTGTATTTTCATACAAACTAATTTTCTACCAGGGAGATTTTACTAATTCCTGACTTATTCCTGATAATGGCATAGCTCCAAATATAGGGTGTAGGAAAGAGGAAGCTTTTGACTGAGTTCATACCTCATTCCTAATTAAATGACTGTCTATGAATTTAAAAAGTAGTTGCATAAGTTACTCGTGATAGCTGCCTGAATTAGACCTGGGTTTATTAAAGCTGCTCAATTTACCTTGGGTAGCAAGAGCCATTCAGACAACCCTTCTACATGGGTGAGTCAGTGGATGAGTCTCAGTGCCTGCTGCTGGCACCCAGTTCAATCTTTGTGTGCACCAGCAGCATTCACCCAGAATATTCACCTAGCACAGCTAGAGAAATTCTCATTGTGAATGGACAAGAAAGAAAAATAT
The DNA here is from genome assembly GCA_013396995.1 of Dicaeum eximium. Lineage (NCBI taxonomy): Eukaryota > Metazoa > Chordata > Aves > Passeriformes > Dicaeidae > Dicaeum > Dicaeum eximium. Next base: position 699,051 of record VWZP01009979.1, read on the forward strand.
TATTTTTCTCTAAAATCTGGAACATCAAAGGGTGACCCAATGTAAGAAAAAAAAAGTTCAATTTACTCTTTGCATGGTAGGAGACTAGGAAACTAGACCTGGAACTTAATCTTTAATTTGTCACTGTATTTCATGCTTCTCCTGAGACTTTTCATTGTAAAAGCCACCAGTGTGGTCCAAAACAATAATAGGGTGTTTTTCAGGCAGCAAGAAAAATTCACAGAATTTCATTATGCCAAGGGACACCAAAAACTGCAGAAAAGACAGTGGAAAAATGTATCACTTGGGAGCAGAAGCCTGCCAAATCCAGAGAGTGAAAAACAAAAGGGCTTCAGCCTATTCTGGATAATATCAGAGACTACAGTAAAAAGGTTAAAAAAAAAATCATCCCTTTCTACCACATGTTTATTGCCTGCTTTTGTTTAGGCTTACAAGCCTGAAGGCTCCTTTTTCCCTCTTGATCACTAGTCTTGGGGATTTTTTTCATCATTTTGTACAAGAAGTTGCTTTTTTTTTCAAAGAGCTCACATAGACCACACTGCAGAATTAGGACATTGGTCACTCCAGAAGAGGAAACACCAAAGAAGCATACAAACAGAGGGAGAGAAAAAACATATCCCAAAAGAAAGCAGTCCAGTAACAGAGATGTACACAGGCTCGTAAAATGTGACAATCACTATAACAAAGAAATTAAATCCCTTCCAGACCTCTGATAGACATTGTGCATGCTGAGCCTAGATATTTCCTCCTCTTCCTCTCTACCTTAAGAGGGAACATTAGTTGAGCCAAACATGAAGCTAAGGCTGTCAATAAAGATTTACTGGCTTGCTGACAAAGCCTGCCAGTGGCCAGCAGCATTGTCACAGAGACTCAGTGAAGGCAGGAGTATAAAGGTTGCTCAAGAAAGCATCACTCAGACTGATGGGGGCTAACCACTGCCTATGTTTGCTTAAACTGCCAGCTAATCGAGGTGGGAAATGACTTCTCAAGAAGACGGACACTCCTCCTGATCTTGATTAACTCCCTTTGTATTGTGGTTTACAGAAATATGTCAGCGTTCTCCATCAATCTGCCAGCAAGTCTTTTCTCTAACATATTTCAGCTTGCCACTTGGCCTTTCACTGCGGATAGGTGCTGCCACAGCTGATATAGCTCCCACATGACATCAGGGAGCAGTGCTACCTCTTCCTGCTGGTGCTGACCTGCCTCTTTTGCAGCAAAAATGAAGCAAGACAAGAACTTCAAAGAAAAATACTACACTGGAGTAGTAGTGTAAGTGAATATACTGTGTAAAATGTGTAAATGAATACTTCTCCGGTATCTTTTCAAACCCTTATGACTAAGAATAGTTTTTTAAAGTAAGATTTGGGGACAATATCAAAAAGGAACAGTGCTGCTTTGAACATGTATCTTTGGTATCATAGAAAATGTGGCTTTGAAGGAAAGATAAAAAAATTAAAATACCTGCTGTGTTAGTTGAAAGATATATAGGGAAGTGATATTTAATTTGCTTATTCCCTATCAGAAATATATAAGAAACAAAATTAGGAGAAGGATAACTGAATCCATATATCCCTGATGTTTCTAACAAGCTTGGGACTGCAACACAGATTAGGTTCAGGTTGGGTTGTCAAATGAATGGCTCCTTGTGGGTGTTCTGTATTGCTTCCTTGGGAAAGACCTCTTTTCACTGTGTCTCTATACAGCATTTAATTCAGCAAGGCTCTGCTCCAAAAGGAAAGTCTACAGGGAGCAATAGAGAAGCCCACTTAAGAAAAAATTACCCAGTATTAAATAGCTGGAATAATTGGCAGGAAATATTCTACTTGCTTAATCTGTTATTCAGTTATCACTAAGTCTACATAATATTCCAGATCCAAAAGAAAAGCAGACTCAAAATTCACATTTGTTTTTTTCCCCTACCCTGGAATGTAGGTGGTTGGCATTTGAATTTTACACATATATGTATATATACCAGATCATTAAAAGAGATAAAGACCAATAAAGCCTCTTTGTTAATTTGCAGAGTACTAGGAAGCTAAAAATTTGTAAAAATTATTTTCTATTTTAATTTCATCAAAATAAAAAATTTTCTCATTCCTATATGTAGCTATATACCTAAATGTTGATCTTTTACCATCTTCACCACTGCAGAGTCCATGTGTCTTCCATCTGAGCCATAAAAGGATGTGCATGAAAACAAAGTCTGCCTGAAAGATACCTGATGCAGTGCTCCAGAAGTTGACATTCGTTTGAGGGAAGAGTGTACAGAGAAAGGTGAGCGCAGAAACGATACATGAAACCAAATGGAAATGTCTCTAAGCTGGACATTTTGTAAAACATCTCTGTGGTGTGTAAATCACCAGGCTAGTTTCTCTCAACTTCTCAGATTAATGTTGTTCCTTCATACCTTAGGCAGGATTTTTTTATATAAATGCCAGTGTCTCTGAATTATTTGCTTTCTTATAGGTGACAAAGACAGAGGTGCATAAGTAATAATCTTCAAACATCTTACAACCTTGTGGATCTGAACTGACAGACAGAGAGAAATTCTCCTATAGGAGTAAGAAATGAACAGCCTATGAATGCTTTCTTCTTTTTCCTTACTTCCTTTTATTTTTTTTTTAAATTTTTTTTTAGGCTAGGACAAGTTAATTTCCCAGTTCTACACAATTTATCTGTGCTGAACTGGAAGAGTGTTGAGTGGGAAAGGGTTTCATTGTCCGCTAGGGCCTTATGGCTCTTCAACACCCACCACTTCTGCCTCATGTCAAAGAAAAGCAAATAGGTTTATTAAATAGCTGTCAGGCCAAATGAGGCTGTACAGAGAACAAACAGGAGGGAAATTGGATTAGAGACAGAGTACATGCCACACTAAACAAGGGTACAGATTTACGGCTTTCTCAGTGTAACTGGACAAAGGACTTTGAAGATGAGTTTTGGGAGGGGGAGCTGAAGTCTGGGGAAAAAGGGGCAGGTGCCCACACAGCCCCAGCAGAGTGGCAGACATACTCCTCAATAGCTGGGAACACAGAGGTGAAAGTACTCCTCTCCCCTTTCAAACTCCTAGCTGTATTTTTCCATCACATTCTCTCAGCGTGTGAAGAGGAAGAAAACCCAGGCTGTCCCTTGCCCACCTCCCTCAGGGAAGATGCCTTCACCCCAACCTTCCCAGGCGTCAGTCCTAAATCACACCATCTAACCCAGCAGAGGCGACGAGAGAGAAAAAGAGTCATGGCAGAGCTACAGAGAATTAAACTTTCCCTGATAAAAGCTTTGGCTCACAGGCAGGCTCAGAGATGTTGGGCTCTTTTGCAAGTGGCTGAAAGTTATTCCCATGGAGACCCCGGCCAAATTCTCGCCATAGAGGAGAAAGTGCCAAAATATTCTGAAGTCATTTTTAGCTGAGAGAAAAAGGAAGGAAAATACAAGCACACTCACTTAAGGGACCGCAGGGGCTGGTAAAGTCAGAAGGATCATAATGGGCCAAGCACTGGAAGGAGCTATGTGTTTTGGGCTAGAAATCTGCAGGGCTCAGCTAGGTGCAAGTGCAGTACCTGGAACTATGATCTGTGTTGCTAGAGCAGCCTGAATTTTTCTTGTGCTGCATGAGGAGTTTATACCACATCACCCACAGCACAGTAACTGACTCCACCATGAGAAGCAGCAGGCTGTGACCTGTTGACCCTTGCACCTGTGGTGATTATGATTTTGGGTTTTCTGAATTTCCTAGCAGCGTGCCTGCTAAGGTCTTCTTCGTAAAGGAAAAGATTACTTTTCCCACCAGCAGATTTCTCTAAACGATCTAAGCTGTGCCTTGTTCTCAGGGACACAGCTTGTGTTTCTCTGCTCTGTTCCAAAAACACAGAGATATAGTTTGCTCTATCTAACCAATGGTAAGAAGAAGCTGGTTTTTAGTTATCAGCTCCTCACTTTAGCATTAGACAGGGAGAGAAGCATTCTCCACTAAGCACAGCATTGTACCAGGCAGCACTATATGAGGCATTAAGCCTTGGGCCTGAAACATGCAGCTAAATATGATAAAACTATCTTAAGCCTTCCGATACATGGAGTCAAAGTCTTTATGCACGGGGGGAACAACCAAGACAATTGGAAACCCCTTGTGCAAGACATCATCAACATTGCACCCATCTTCAAAACCTGTGGTTTTGATAGCAAAGTGCTAGATCCCAGGTGCTCCTCCACATTCAGATCCAAAGTCAAGCACTTTTCTGGATTTTCACCTCAACCACATCAGGCAGCTTGGGTGGCTTATCATCTGCTGAGTTATTTAAGCATGTGGTGGGCATTGGCTTTTCTTCATTGGGCATTGGCTTTTCTTCATCTCTTGACTGTATTATCTGCTCTGAGATTTCTTGATCACAGCAATTTCTAAGATAATTTGTCCTCAGATCATTGTGCATTTGGAGCTATTCTTGATTATTTAACTTGCAGGAATTTGAAGAGCAGTCATCAAGATTGACACAAGGCATTAAAATGGTGCACACACCTCGATATCATGCTGCAAAAAGAAGGGTCTTCATTCCATGCATGGTCCATGTACCATGTTCTCCAATCCAAGCTCATTTAAAGGTTTAATGTAGCATAACAAACGTCAGCCAATTTTGAGTCACATTCAGCATCCAAGACAAACTTGGCTTTTCTGTACTCTATCCAAAAAAATCCTTAATTTTAATGAATGAACCAGTGAAATTCTTTGAATAACTACTGTATTAGCATATAGTAAGATGACAGTTGAGACCATGAAGAACCATTCAGATATTCTGGTTGAGCAAACAGAGCAAATTGCAGAGTTTGGGGCTTTTTTGAAGAGGGAAAGTGCAATGGGGATGATTTGTGTCGCTCTGCTACTAAAATCTTATTTCTCAAGGTCTTGGACTGAAAATATCAATACTCCTTTAACCGTGAGGGGCTGGATCAAGACTAGTATTCCAAAACATGAACTAACTTAGGTCTTTTTGTAAGCACAGTGTGTTGTCTGATCAATAAGGTCATTGTAAACATACAAGGTCAATTGAGGATCCTGACAGTAAGAGCAACAGCTTCAATCTGACCAAACAATTTGGCCTGGAAGGAGAAGGGAAATGCCCCAGTTCTCTGATCCCACAGTGGAGCTTGGCAACCTCTCCTCATGGCCGTGCCAGAGTGGGCAGGGCAGGGAAACGCCATACATCTGGCTTCCAGGGCGCTACTGGGTAAGAAGAGGGACAGACATGTCATCCCCTGCACATTATTTGCTATGCATTTGAGTGACAGGCATCTGTCATCAGTGGTTGAGCAGAGCAGCTACAAGTGCTCCTCCTGCTCCAGGGATGGCTTGTCCAAGGCACCCATTAGCTTTGATTCACTGTGAAGGCCAAAAAATTTACTGCTGTGCTTCAGGCACAGCCTCTCTGAGCTTAGTGAGGTGCTATCAGAAACCACAAAATTAGGTGTCATGGTGGAAAGTGCTTTGCACAGCAGTCACATGGCAGCATGTGGTAAGGATGGAGAGCTATATCAGCAAAAGAACCCAGGCAAAATGCACCTCAAGATGCTCAAGGCTAATTCCACCTACAAGAAGTCATGTTTCTTTTGTTTCAACACTAAAAATGCAAGGGCTTCCTCTCCTCCTTCCCACTAGTTTGTCAGGAGCCAAGGCTATTGTTACCAGGGCGTAGTTGAAAGTTTCCCTGATGTACTGCAAGAATTGGAAGCAAAAGCCTGGTTTCAAACACATTTTTGCAATGATTCAACCAGTCTGGTTTGGGATGCTGTGGCTGTGCTTAATTTTATGGTCATATTACATGCTGATAGATCTTACTTTTTTTTTTTATTTCACTAACAGAAAGCATCAGTATCTTGCCTGTGAATTATCTAAACAGTTTCAGCTCTCTCGATAATGAGGCATAAATCAGAGGGCAAGTTGATTAGTAGCATGCTTGTAAAATATTGCACATACTCCAGCACTGGTAAAAGAGCATTCAAGCCAAATGTTATAGGTTTTGGCTTGTTGGCTTGGAAAAAAACCAGCTAGGACTACATACACATGAAGTGTTAATTATTTGTACCATGACAGCACACACAGGTGGTAGCTATGAAGTAGGTCAGTATGTCATAGAAGGCTGGCCCTATTCTATCTGGGGCTGAGAACAGGATGACTATTTATAACAAGAAAGATTTTGAGGAAGTGATGACTGTTGGTAAAACTCTTTCCTCGTCATCAGAAGTGAGACTCATCCACTTTATTAAGAGTAGATTTAAGACTACACAAGCTTCAAGAGGAAAGGGCTTAGAGTAATAGCAGTCCCTACTGAAAATCCCACCCATTATGCATATACCAATGCTGAATTAGAGAATAACGTGGTAGAATCCCAATCATTCAAATAATGATGCAAACACAGCAATAAATCTGGTGTTAGACATCATTATAAACAGAAGAGGTTTTTAATTGAGACCACAGTACAGAATTGTTCAGGAGCCACAGAATGGGTGGTATTAGTGTTACAAAACCAGGCTCTTCATAAGAGCCACCAGGCCTTGTTTTTTCTATATGGACTAATAAAAAAAATCAGCAGATAATGTATCATTAAGTTACTTTGTGGCTTTGTGTGACCAGAGATTTTGCCTTGAGCAAGTTTTCTGCACGGTTGGGCATGTGATAGACCTGCAGACAAAAGTGTTGTGCTAGACAGGGAGACCAGACTTGTCTGATTAACGCATACGACAATATAGAAGCAACTATTGAGGTGTTTGGAACATGGCAGAAGCAGCAGATTGATCAGCTTCCAAAACAAGCTGTAGATGATGTCCAGTTTCTGGTAAAAGTACGGTGGAGACAAAACAGCTAAACCTCAGAAGCCACTGAAAGCTTAAACCAACCAACCAAAAACAACCCATGGATTGAGGTAGTCAAGTTTCAATAATCTATGAAATTACTGAAGCAATAAAAAGGAAGCAAGCGAAAGCAACATGTGCCACAAGTTAAAATCTTAGGAAAAGTGAAGGGCAGATATGCACTAGCAAGCAGTTCCGCTGCAGTAGGAGGGGATCTGCAGAGCTAAGAAAATGTTGGAGGGAACCCAGCTTCACACTGCACTCAGCTGAAGGGGTCCTTCAGCCTGGCGCTCGCCCAGTTACCCCAGACCTAGAATCCATCAGAGCACATTGGCCAGACATCTTCTGCTTCCAGTCCACACAGAAGAAACAAGGTTTGTGACCTCCAGGTCTGCCTTACAACACAAACCAAAGCATGTTAAGTGGGGACATGTGGGAGACAGACTTCAAAAACGCTCCTGCCCCACAGTGATACACTAATACAGGGTGGAGCCATGCTTATGTAAAAGTATACCTGCATTGCAGAAATTTTCTATTCAAATTTTGTAACATGATGCTTTTCATTCTGTGATGGAATTTCTTTTAGGGAGTGTATTGATTGTGGTATTCTACAGCAACTACTACCACCAAAAAAAAAATTATCATGATGTTAAATATCATGCCATGTGCTTTAACTTTTAGTCAGTCCTGAAATGACCAGACCATTATACTACACCTAGAGATCACTGAAGATCAGTTTCAACAGACAATATTTTATCCTAGGCTTCATGCCCATGCCTGACTGTAATAATGTGGAGACAGTGGATTTGTATCATTATGCCTCTCTCAGAAAAAAACCTCCATTTGACTTCAGCATGTATGAGAGATGGACTGGTGCATGGACTGGACTCCTGCAAGGCAGGACAGAGCAGGCTGCTGTAACACTGTGCTGAATATAACAGCATGGATGCACATGTCCAAGATTCAGAACCCAGAAACCTTAGAGCATTCTTTCTACCAACATGCAAAGCAAAGTTTGCTCATCACGCTAACCAGACTGCTCATTCTAGTTTACCATTTCCATGGCATCTTTGAACTACCACATAAGGAAATAATCTAGGACCAGCAGCAGGAAATATCTGTGATCACCTCCTAGTATGCAAAGTTATTCTACCCTCCAACAACAGTTCCTCTCCCCATCTTTTTCTGAACACAGATTGTTCCTTCTGAGTAAGATGTACAAGATGCATTGAGTCAAATTTAGCCTTGCAGGCCATGGGCTCATGCAATGGGTTAGTAGATAACCATACAGCCTGTTGTTTCATACCAACTTCTATGGTTCAGGTAGATACTATCAAAGAAGGTGTATGTACATTTTCTCTAAGCAGCCAGACTGTGACCACCCCAAGAAGTCCAGATTCACAGCCATGAATTTCTGAAAGGGAAATCATGCAAGCTACACGTTTTTCTCTTGTAAGTTTAAAAGCAACTCGCTCATCCAGTGGCATAGAAAAGATGTAATATGGAACTAAACTGCCTGGATGTCTCAGGTAAGGTGGCATTTTGTCCTGCAGACAGACACTATTTGTCTATCACCCTTGGGGGGTGGCCTATGGGTCATAGAGGATAGGTAGGTATGGATACTGGACTACTCTGAAACTTCTTTCATAACATAGTGATGAAGGTAAGTTGGTTAATGACAAAGGAAGACTTTCCTTTGTATTATGGTTCCTTCTTGGCAAGGATCTCAGTTCAATAAACACATTTAAAAATGATCACCACTGGTCAAGGACAAAGTGAATCACTCAAGTCAATTTGACATAATTCTGTTTGATTTGAAGTTTATCTACTATTTGATAAATCGTGGCCTGTCATCCTTCAGGGGCGGCTACAGGGAAAATAGGTCCTTAGTGACAGACAATGTCCCCTGTCCTTCACCCTCTCCCCTTCTGGGCTCTCTGGACTTGAAATTTTGATTTGAGTCCCTTCCCAGATGGTATCAAAAAAGGTAAAATGTTTTTTTCTCATTCTTGATAGGCAAAGTCCCAGTAAAGTAATACTTTAAACACTGACCTGCAGCTCCAGAAAAAAATAAAAAAGGACTAGTAGTTGTTTGCCAAAGCCTGAATTAGAGACCAGCGACTTGAGATAAGATAGGCAATCAGCTCTGACTCTGCCACTGCAGACTTCTGGTCTACTTGCAAGAGAAGACATGTCATCATTTCCCTTGACAGTCCCCAGGATCTCAGGGAGAATGCCTAACAGTGACAGGAGAAAGAGGGAAATGAAAACAGGACTCTTAAGGAAGAATGAAGGGCTTTAGGAAAGAAGGTCTTAGCTTTATTTTTAACAGAGTCTGCATCAGCTCTGAGGTTATATGTGTATGCCATCATCCTAGGGCAGGGAGACTGCAACATAGTGATGTAACATAGATTTTGTTGTTGCATCAATCCCTTACATAAGAGTCTCATTGTCAGAAGAGGTCTGAATAAAAAAGAAAGTCAGTTTATTCTTTGCACTCTTCAGTAGTTACTTGACTAACATCCTTTTTTAATTCGAATTTCTGCCTAATCTGCCTATTTCTCATAAGCAAATAAATGGACCATTTTACCACTGGAAACACATTTTCCTAGACACTTCATGAGGAAAAAATGTCGTGTACTACATTGAATTTACAGCTTCTATCAAGAAAAAAATGGATCACAGCTATACATTCCACTTAGTGTTCCAACACGGAAGCAGTCGAAACAAGGTGGTCAGTCCATGGGGCTGGTTTCCTAGGCACACTTCTGAGGCTCACATTAACCTTCTTCAACACATTGGCAGCATGGTAGAACCCTGGGTAGCAAAAGCCAAATGTGAGCACTGCAGACATGCAGCAGCTGCTTTTGCTGTCAGCTGTGGCAGGCTCTATTTCTTAGGGCTAGCTAGGGAGGAGGAGAGGAAAAGTGCTAGTCCATAAACAGTTATAAGCTAGGAAAAAACTTCCTTGATATTATTTCTTTTCTGAAGTGTAAATTCATATACAAGCATGTGTCATTAAGGAAATAATTTTTCTCTTGCAGTTTCTCAGGAGACTACAAAATACTTCACACACACATCTAGTTATATAGAAATGGCACCTTATTCCATCATGGAGGAAAAAATATTTTAGTAAAGAAGCACAGAAGTTTCATTTGCCCAATTGTTTTTGGTTGCCCAGTTGGTTGAGAGGGTGGTTGTTCTCAAAAATGTTCAACTACTGTCAGGGGTACCCAGAGAAATACAATACTGCTCAACCATAGCCAGACTATTCCCTGGATTGGTACCAAAAATAGCAGATGAAAGTGGTTATGAATCACGGTTTGGCGGAGAAGGGAAAAGGCAGAAGGGCTGTTGGAAGCACTGTCCCCTGTCATGGTGCACAGTCCCTGTCACACAGAGCATATGGGTCCTTACCTGGCGGTGTGAGGCCCCCACTTCCCAGACTGATACCCTCCCCAGTGCAAGTCTGGGCTGCTTATATGACCTCTCCTTATAGTATGGCTCTGGCTGAGCCATTTGACACCAAACCCACTACACGTGTCCCCTGATTTCTTAGTACCTACTTAAGCCAACAATAATCAAATCGGAAATTCTTCACAGGAGGGTTCTCCCTTCCTCCTCCAAATGAAACATCTCCTCCTGCTGTACACGCTCTCTTTAATTCTGACACTATTCAGGATAGAAACCTAGGAAGATGGTTATTGCAGTAGAGACCCTTCCTTCTTTTCAGAAACAAATAAAATGAAAAGTTCAAAAGCCTCTTGCTTTTGGTCCCAACTGTCAGGCCAGTTTGCCAGGAGGCGTACGTATGTACATTTGTATTTTATACAGCCTTTCTTCTTCCTTCCCTCAAAGTAGTCCTCTAAAGACCACACAGTATGCAGCATTTGGAATTTTCTTTCTCTTTTTTTCCCCTCTGGAGCTCATTCTAAAGTGCTTCCACAGATATTTTTCTTGCTTTGTGTTGCGTTTCCTCTGTAAGCTTTAAAAGACTTGGCAACACAACTTCCCTGGCTGGTATAAATACAGCCATAGATATTTTTAAATCGCAAAAGCAAACCTTCCTACTCCCCCTCCCTCCTCCTCAAAAGCCATATCACGCAAGAATCTCTCTCCTCCTTTTGATGGAAGTAATTTCATTATTTTAAAAGCACTTATGCAACCAACAGAAGCAACACCATGTGTGTGTGCATACACAAGCCTCCTCAGGAGTCAATATGATTGTGCCCTCTCCCTACTTTCTTTTTTCTCTATCCTTTACCAATATTAATATTTACTTTTTACATTTTAACCAGGTACAGGTTAATATCCACTGTATCTATCTTAAACACAAGTTTCCAATGTACAGTGTTAAATCCAATTAAGTTGTTATATTTGGTGGAAAAGACACAGAGAATGCCCTTTTGATGAATTATACAAGTCCAGTTAATAATGAAAGTTGCTTCCTTTTAGTAGAGGATTTTAACAATTGTCCCCTGACCAGTAGGTTAATTCTAACCACCTCCAGCCCCTATGTGTGCTTAGGCATCTTCATTTATTGCAGTGCTTTCCCTTACTCTAAAGCAAACTAACTGCAGTGTCATTTTTCCCAGTGGAAAACATGTTTGTCAAGTTTTGGTTCAAATTTGGAATCCCTCACATAATTTGTTTGCTACTGTAAGTATCTATTTTCTTGTCCATTAATTTCATTTTTCTGAAATCTGCTTCCAATGATACACTTCCAACTAAAAAAAGCATTTACCCACATTACATATGCCTAAAAGCCAGCATAATAAGCAGTTAAACACAATGTTGACATAAACACAGTGAAACAGCCCCAAAACACGGAACCAGGGTGGCCGATCAGACGGTCTGGACTGAGACAGTCGTTCCAGATACAGTATTCACATTTCAATACTTGGTTATCTCAGAGAATCCATTTTCACTCTCCTCCCCTCAAAAGTTAAGAAGCCCAAGGCAGGAGAAGCTTTGGGGTTTTTTGACTCGTCTCAACGACTTTTATTGAGCAACAAATAATCCCTTTCTGGGACAGAAATTATTTGTACAGCCTTTCTTCTGTTTTAAAAAACTGCACTTTAATGTGCAGCTGAACAGGAATACTGTGACAGGTGGAAAGGGAAAGTTTGGTATTCAACAATCCCACCTTTGTCTGGTGGGCTATGGGGAGGAAGAATTGTGCTGTCCTCTCTCCAAATATCAGCATCTCCTAATCATAACTCAATCAGTCCCTGCAGAGCGGAAAGATCTCTGCCCATGGTGACAAAGATGGCAAAGAAAGGGCTGGCAATATGTCTTAGCATCGAGTAATATTTGAGCTTCTTCAGACTCAGAAACTAAAAAGCCTGAAAATGCCAGATACAAAATTAGGATTATGTTGGGGTGTTAGAGAGGAAAAAATATTTAAGTGTACTGATTTCTCATGCAATACCAGTTCTCAGATGTGTTCAGAAGCAAGTTGCTGGAAGAGCTCTATAGAAGCCCCTGAAACCAAATCTCTCCCCTCCTCGGCTTTGTAGCCTGGCACTGCCTGGAGTGTGTGATCCTCACCAAGGGAGCTGAGTGATGTTTCTCCAAGAGCAAGGACCTTAGGTGTTTTGGTAGTTGCAGTAACCTTAAGAATGAGAGAAGGGCCTGTGACACAGCGGTCATTCAGCACACCCTATCCTACACACTTTCCCGCCCATCTCATTGTGCATTTTCGTGTCCATTAAGTGTTAGAAAGTCCCGTTGTACTCAGCTTTGCTAGCCTCAGAGTCTCTACTTCAGCCAGACCTCCCCAGTAATGTGCTAATTGTCCATTTGAATCCCCAAGTATCCGAACTTCCTCTCTTCCTGCAGACGGATCTGCGTTCTGTATTTCCAGACACATCCCCTGAACTGCCTTGAAACGCATCTGAGTCTCTCGAGCTCCAGAGCACTGGAGGAGGCAGGGTACAGCAAGGGCTAGGCTTCTCCCAACATCAGCCTTAGGTGGAAGGGTCAGCCTTAGGAGACCAAAACTCAAGTTTGACTATAAGCAGAGCCAGCAGAGAGCTATGGTGATGAATCACTCGTACTGAAGTGTGCTTTTCCCCAAAATGCATGCAGCTTCTCTGCTGCAGAAAAAGCCATGGCCTCAGAGGACAAAGGAGGCTGTCAGCAGTTTAAAAGTCTTGCCACACATCTGCTAACTTTTATTATTCAGTATGATTTCAAACAAGAATATTCTATTTTCATGGGAAATTATGGATTTTTTTTTTGTAAGAGGGGAAAGAAGTGTCTATACACCTCTCTCTGTCATCAATGAAAGAATTAATGAGCACTTTTCACCTTGTCAAGGAAGAAATAAAAGATACCTCAGAACAGTGGTGTCACTTCCACCTTTAAGTATAATTTTCTCAATTTCCTTGCTTCAACTTATTTTTACCTAGCTCAATGTTTAGAGGAATGAATTTAGTGTTCAGGCTACCTTACAAATATTACAGAAGACACCTATAAATTGAGCAGTAACACCTTATTTTTCTTAGCTTGTATTTTCCATCAATATTTCTTTTGTCTACATGTTTGGTGAAATGTAGAAGTAACATTGAAAAGACAAAAAAATTAAATAAGAAAGTACTACAGGAAGCAATTGTCAGCATGAGATAAACTCCATTTGGAGAGATTGCAACAGAAGATCTGTGGTGGACCTGCAGAGAAACAAACCTATAGTAGATATCAAATATCACAAACCTTCACCAGGACTCCCATAAAGGAAGGACAAATATGGTGCTACTCCATGGGCAAATTCCTTTAAAGAAAATGAGCGGTACTGCGCTGTTAGCTAATAGAACAGTATTGCTCATTTTCCAAAGGCATACTTGGCAAGGGAAGACAAAATGTGGAATAAACGTCAAGAAGAGTAAGAACTGGGGAAGCAATAGCAAAACAAGCATAAAGAACTGCCTCCAGATGTTCAGGCAGATCCCCTTTTCCTCTGATCGGAGTGGTGGATCAAAACTGCAGCTGCTCTTGTGTCTGTTCAAGATTTATATTAAAAATGAAAGCATCAGCATTGCCTGTCCTGATTCAGGGTGTGCTAGAGTCATCCAGGCTCCAGCAGAATATAATCTGCACATGGAGGTTAACATGGTTGAATCAATCTGATCATGGATGAAAATTCAGCTGCTATCGATTCCCCGCTTACACTGATTGCCCTTCCCGGGTCAGAATGGAAACCCATCCCATTGTTCAGTGAATACAGTATTCTGTTCACTACATCAATTACCCTGACCCCAGGGGGTCCAAAAGCCTCCCTGCTCACCCATTTACAGTGACAGCTGTCATGCTAATGAATCCACATTGACATTGTAATTAAACCATTACACAAAGTGAGGCCTCACTCTCAGCTATACAGCCAACACACACAAGGCCACTTGAGAGAGGCTGCCTATTAAAAACGCAGTATAGTAAGAGGAGGTATCCCTCAAGTCTTAGAAGATGAAAAATGCAGGCAGTCTTAGAGGATGAAAAATGCTGGCAAAGTTAAAGAGAGGTTAGAAAACAAGGACAACCCTTGAAGTGACTTTTGTTTTCTTCTTTAGGGAGGCTTTTGCTGAAGTGGTTTCGTGGCAGATTTCTGAAAGTCTCCTTCTGAAGAACGTCTTACAGAGTAAGAAGCACTGCAGGACAAGAACAAATTTCACAAGCAGAGTCAGAAGCACAAGCATTCCCACACCCTCTGCATTCACCTCACCTGAGCTAGAGATCTCACACACCACAACCAGACCAAGGATAAAAAGCAAGCTGAATATACACCTGTTGGTGTGTACATATGATAATTGTCCAAGAGGAAGAGGGAGCTGCTAGGTATCATGTTTTCATTCTGCTTAGCTGAAGACCGGCTCCATAGGGGCACTGCAACTCCACTCAAGCCATAATCCTTTGAATTCCTTTACATACACTCCACCCTTTTCAACGTTGGCCACTGCTGACCAACAGTTTCAAAAGATTTTTTTGTAGTAATGGACTGGGTGGATAGACTTTCCTATCATACAAAGGGCTCTTGCTCTTTGCAGACTTAAATGTAGATAGATGGAGAAGGCTGGAAGAGAAAAATATAGATGTTTAGGAAAAGAAAACATGCTCTTTTGCACTATCCTGTGAGTACTGATTTTCCCAAGTAATACTTTACAGTTATATAGCAGCCTATTACATAAAATGTAGTAGTCACTGAAGTATTTTGTTATGGATTACATTTGCAAATGAATTACATTTGCTCATCTAGATGGAGAGTATGACCTAGAGAAGGCAGTGTTATCAGGAGCATGGAGGTCATCAATTTGATAGTCTGGTGTCACACAGTCTGGCCCGGACAAGACAAAAGGGTCCTCTACCCATATTTAGTTTATCAGGAGTCTGTCACTGGAGTCTGAGTACCAGAGGATTTAAAAACTGTGTTTTGGCTTTTTAAATACAATGCATTCAAGTCCAGTGATAAGTTCTGGGATATTATTCCATGTTGCTGTCTGGGAGCAAATACTCATATTTGAGTACCAAAAAGCACTCAGTGTAATGCTTTATCTCAGGCTTTCAAACTTGGTAAATTTAAAGGCAGGGCTGTCATTCAACAGAAGAGACTACATGAACTTACTTTGGGGCCTTTGTGATCATCATGAAGTGATTTCAGATCTATCAGAATGAAGACGAATCAATGAGTTCCTGGGACTATCTAGAAGCCTCTGCATCTGTATTGTAAATCTTCATCAGAATTCAGCTTTCATGTAACCCAGCAATTCTTGGTGGCAGATGATTAAGCTACAAAGACTTGACTTCTCTGCCCCTTCTGGCCATTAAAAGCTGCCCAAAATGTACCTTGTTGGTTTCTAGTAACTAAGAAGATCATACAGCTTCTGCACCTACCACATTAAATATATTACTCCCAAAACCCATGGTAAAGAGTCAGTTATACACACCATTCCTGCCCTTCCCATTCCCCCCTCCACCCCCCTAAAAAAACCCAAAAAAGCAAGCTCGTCTTTGTTTTCAATTACTTCAACAGAAAATTAATTCAAATTTTAAAATAGAACAAAAATTTAACAAGAAAATTTTTCTTTTCCCTAGAAAATTAGATGTCCTGCAATAGATGGAGCCGTTCCAGCAATTTTTCCTATTGAAAGATAGCATGCTTCACACTTGTAATTGTTTTTAGAGTTACCTTCTCCAACTGATAAGCCTGCATGTTTCTTTCCTCCTTTCATCCCCTCTCTATGGAAGTTTATCCCACATCCCAAAGTGAAAAATAGAAAGGAACAGACATAAAGGGCAGGCCATGGAGTTAAGCACTCACAAGGTGGGAAGTGCCAAAACCGTGGCTACCCTGTGACCCTTAAATCAGCCCATAGGGCAGTGAACATGTTACAGAGTGTTTAATTCTGTTACCTTACACAGATCCCATTCAGTACACAAGGAACATGCCCCAGCTATGCAGAAGCCATCAGTAGAAGAACAATGAAAAATTCCTATAAATCACAGGAAGACCCAAGGAAGCACACACTGGGAATATCATGTGGCATCATGTGGTCTTCCACATAAATGATCAGAAGAGCTACAATTCTAAAATCTCCCATTATCATATTAAGCCAGTCCAAAGCAAACATTTAGTACTGGAAGGGGATATAACCTGATGAAATTATGGGCAGTTGGACCTTGGTCAACAATTTTAGCAGCAGGTTACACTTCTGGTCCTACTTATAACACTGCATGAACAAAACAAGATCTTAGAAATTTATTTTATTTTTTGCTTTTAAATGAGCATAGTTCCTTTGCTTTCCCTAGGGCTAGGCAAGCCTACAGAAGCTGAAGACTGCCTGTAATGTATGTTGTGTTATTCTGGTTACCTAAACTGTACTTGAATGATGGATGGGAGGCTGAGGCAGCTGATAACAATACTAAATGGTGAGAGACCAAATATGCACCAGTAGCTCAGCTAAAATTGTGTAGCTGGCATAGAGCTGGGCTTGGGTTGAGAAACAGATGAAGTGTCCCGAGAGTGTGTCAGCCCTGGAGTCCATGAAATATGGTTTTCTTTTGCAAAACTTCTTTCTCTTGGGGGATGGTGCAGAGGGATGTGACTTTTAAAAGCCATGAGGGCTTCTAATCAAGGATGTAATCAATATACCAGTAAGTGTAATATCAAACAAATCAAGGGAACAGGATGTTGGGATCAGCTTGCTCCTCTCTGAAAGGGGAAGGTGCATAGATAGGGAGGGCATCTGCACATTTTGTGCTACTTTCTTGTGCCCAGGACAAATCCACCTATATGCCTCAGCAGGACTTTAGATACTTTTAAAAGACATGACATTTTTACAGTGGAATTATTCTCTCCCATGGTTCACATACTGCACCTCAAGGAGCCCAGTTTAGTGCAGGTATTCTCTTTTGGAGTTAGTCTTACTCTGGTATATTGATGAGGTCTGTGGTGCCTATCTGGTGCAACAATTTGCTAAAGTCATCCCAAAGCCACAAGTATTGACAGACCAGAACATTAATGTTTTCCCCATCAGAACCTTTCTACATGTGGATAAAATCCAAAACATTTTTGCCAAGATAAGTACTTATAAGTGCTGGAACACTGGCTAAAAAGACTTTCCCCTCTGCTTTGGTATATTTAGCAAATTCTAATGGTGGGAGAGACATCAGTGACCAAGACATGGTGTTATGCTGAAATAGCTGGTCTCAGCTGAAGCAATACAACTTGAACTGGAAGGCAAAGTTATATGGAGCAAAGACTTAATAGGCTCCAGGATAAGATACTTCAGAAAATAAATCTAAGCATGAGGTTGTAGTCTTGTTTTTCTGTTCTCAATATTTTAAGAACTAATATTATTCAAACACAGCGTTTACTAATTCAGCATGTTTACAGAATGGCTAAGGCCTCCAGACATTTCTGAGCTACAACCAATCAATGATGCTTGGATTTGGGCATTCAGTCAAGACAGAGGCAGAGAAGGGGGCAAAGAAGTCAGTAAGTCAAAAACCTCATTTTTGCATTTCAATATTTTTCCTCTACTCATCTGTGTCAGTCTGAACAATGAGGAGAGCTGCTTTTCAGTGCTCTGTCCCTTTTTACTGATGGGTCCCAAAGATCCCCCCAGTGTAATCCCTACTGCCTGAAATTTTACAAGATCCCCACAGCTCTTCAATTACCTTCGTTGGCCTGTCAAGACTCCGGCATCTCAAATTCAGTTAGCTGGTGTTTGGACCTCTGCCAAGGGCCAGCCTTTGCTCCTAATGACAGCCAGCTGAGGGGACACTGAGAGGGGCTGAATTCAATTTGCAGGCCCTCTAATCTGATTAGGGGAGCAGGGTTTTTATTTTCTCCAAAGTTTGCAGTAGCCAGGATGAATGATGGCCAAAGGATGAGCTGTCAACATCAACAAAGACTTGGAGACAAAAGAAAAAAAAAATAAAGGGGTATAAAATTTTTTTTTTTAAATGAGAAATGAATCTGCTGTGATTGACAGCATAGTGAGCTGTTGAGTGAATTGTTCAGGTGACAATGTTGTGTTTGCAGAGTGTCACTCTGTGTGGGCTGTTAAAGCAGGAATGGATCCAGCTACCAGGCAGATGTCAAATTCCAAGGAGAGCTTTTATTTTTTTTTTAAATAGATCCAGTGTCAAGCCTCTAATAAATATTGCACTGTTCTCCCATCTGGGTCTAAAGTACTTTCTCTGTTTTCTACTTTATGATACTCTATTACAATTACTCAGCTGCAACAAAAACCTTTTCTATAGCCACACGCACACTACATTTTTCATTCTTCCACATCTCAACATTTTGTCTTCTTGACTGGACTTGAGAATCACTCTGATAAAGGCATGTATCACTTCACATTAAAGCCCTCTCCTCAAGCATGCAGGTTTCACTTGATTCACTTAATAATACAGTTACAACAGTCCAAAACCACTTTCTCACTATGGTTTGCTTAAGGTTGGAACACCTTGCCCACTCAGTTAATCTTTATTTTTTGTATCACCAGAACATGAGCCTGAAGGAAGCCAGTGGAGCTACGGCAATTCTGCAGGCTCTGCTCTTCCTCTCACAACACCTACTGACTCCACACACATTTATTTCTACTCACCTATGTCAGATCCTGAGGAAAATTATTTAAAGGAAAAGCATTCTCTGACGAACAGGTACAGAACAGGCTTAGACACCAATCAAAAGCACCAGTACAAAAGACACCAGTACAAATGGCCCATAACACAACACAAGAGATATTCTACACTCAGGATTTTCATTTAGAAAGCTTTTGCAGTCTAGAATCCATCTGATAAACCATGAACAAAGCAAGCATATTTGGAGAAAGAGATGCTAAGGAGAACCCTGATTCCTGATCATCCAGATCACTGTGATGCAGTGTCACAGCATCCTTGACTTGGATAGTAGAATGACACCAATATGTTTCACAGCCCTACAAAGATCATGACTTTAGCTATCCATGGGAATCCCTTAGAAGGATACATTTTTTCAGAGAGAGTGGCTTCTGAAGTGAAAAGATAGTATTCTGACAGCCCCTCGTACCTCCAAGGCAACATAAAGGTTGGCAAAAAAGTCAGCTCAAGAGACACATAACACCACCTTTTCGCATCACCCTGTAATATCCACAGGCACAATAATTCCCTCTCATTCTATGAGCACATCAACTGGCAGAGCAGCATGAAGAGATAATTTTGGGTTTCAGACTTGAGAAGAGAGTCTGAAGTACTAGCAAGGTAGGAATCAAGTCTCCACCACCACCACTCTCACCTGAGAGCAGCAAGACAGGCACGGTCTCAGAGATGACCAAGCAGATGCTGTTGATGTCCCAAGAGCTGTGCATCAGTCACAAGAGAAAGGGAAACAGTGCTCAGGCAAGCAGCGCCACAGTCTTGTGAAGGGACCTAAAACAGTCGCATCATTTCCGTAGTGTCTGAAGGTGTGAAACATGGGACAGGTTTTGGGATATCTCAAAGGTGCTTCAGAAGGAGAAAAGCAGAGGAACCAAGAAGTGTATATGATAGAGAAGGGGCTGTTGTCATAACCACAAAGAAGCAGAGAGAATGAAAACAAAAATGGCAATAAATCTCCTCCTATTCTCCCATAAACAATATTAGGAGTTGCACACAGGCTGCCTTTCTAGCAGGAATCTAACTTTGCTAGCAATCTTGACTCATTTGCCATCCTGAAATATTTCGGTACACTCACCTCAGGTAAGACTTCTCCTAACCATAATTTGGTGATGGAGAGGTGGTGAAGGGGTACCTCTCTGCCATGAGCAGAGCTCTGTAGTCTCCTGTGCTTGAGAGTGGAGGCTTAGCATTTGGGAAGTAGCTTGTCATCTCATCAAGAATGTGCTTTCTGCCTCTGCCCATATTCAAAGCCTCTGCAAAAATAAATTAATGCTCACAAACATTCAGCTGGAACAGATGAGCTTGTCTGCAAAGATCCCTGATGGTTCCTTGCTCTAACCTCCCTCAGTTCTTGCATTCAGCTGGATTAGGCTGTCTCCACAGAACATCCCAGGGCTAAAGGGCCAAGTGAAATGCTTGTTGCAATTATTCTTTTCTCCTGTCTATCTGGGGTCTCCGTGGAGCCAGACAGGAGAACCGACAGCAGCTGCCTGTGTTGTGCCCTCTGCTTCCCTTGATAATGCTCTGGCAGAGAAGAATGAGAGCAGCCTGACAAAGCTGCAAAGGGATGAATAAGCAGAGAAGAGGAAGGAGATGAGAACATGAAGCTCAGATGAATGAGGAAAGCACATAGGAAAGGAGATAGAAAAGCAGATGTGGACACATCAGCAGGAAGAGCAGCAGCTGGGAAGAGCAATTTTGGAACAGGAGGTCAAAAGAAAAACACACTGGCCTTCTGGAATCTGGAGTCAGCACAGAGGATGCCCTTTGCTGTCTAATAGCAATAACAGATCTCTAACCTCTTATAAGTTACATCTTGAGCTTAGCTACTGCAAGAACCATGATCCCATTTTACTATTCTCAGTATGTTGCAAATGTTACATGGGTAGGAAATTATAACCCAAATGTCATAATAGCAGAAAGGAAAGGCTGCAAAATGAAATACCCTAATGTCAGAAAGTGGTAGAATTAGTCACAGATGTCTTTTAATCTAAGCCTGTACAACAAAACTGTCACCTGTGCTTGCTATTTGCTTTACATTTTTATTCAGAATAAAGTGACCAGACTGGATGCCTTGCCTTTTTATTGGCATCCATCCATTCATAAGCATTAAATCACAGAACATATCATCCTATCAGCAACACTACAAGTTAGATGCCAAGTGTGCATTCCATATTCTAGATCTATCTTTACTAAAACTCAGAAAAGCCAAGCCAGACAACGAATGGAGATGGAAAAGGCAAAAGCACTAAACATCCTAAAAAGCCTGTGGATGACAAAACTTCAAATGATGGTGCATATGTTTACATCTTATTTGAAGTCATTAATGCAGTTACACCACGGGAACATTTGGCCCATTATTCATAATATCCAGAAGATGAAGAAGAGTATCACACTTAATTAAAACCCTTGTCAAAGTGAAAAATTAATTATCTCCCAAAGATTCTCTGTCAAACTGTCTCTTTCTATTTGCTGCACAAGGGTAATATCAGCAAAACAGTTCTGTAAGTCCGTGCTACCAAGAAGCATATTATATTATGTAAAAGTAACAAAGGCAGGAGCCAAGTCAGGAATTCTGCTATGAAGATCACTTTCTTCAGACAACGCCTGCTCCAAAAACAAACCTGTTTTTAGCAGGGTACTGGATAAGCATCAGGCATTACAGTTGGAGCATGGCTGCCTCGACTTGAAAGAAGAGTCTCTGAGAAGCAGAAAGGATTATCACAAAACTATATGACGGTCCAACAACCTGGACATTCTGCCAGATAGGGAAAGTTGGGGTTCTGCTTTGAGTAAAAGCAACAAAATTCTGTGCTGAAAGAAAGGACCAGAGGTCATTGCCTGTTTTGGATTCCTGCTGCCTCTGCAAACAGTCCAGAGACCCTCCAGGGCAACAGAAAACAAGAATAGGGACTTCCACATCTGAAAAAGTACTGAGGGATGGTACAATCATTTCATGTCCATCCCTCTTCTTAACCAGGAAAGCAACAGCACCCCAGGCGGGACTGACACACCTCCAACTCCGTGACCCCTTTTCCAAAAGGGACAAGGAAAACTAAACAGAGGACTCTGATAGAAGGCACAGATAACGGGACAGTTGCTATCTGCCCAGGCCCAATCAGAAACATTCATTCTGTTTCTAAGTCTTCCTTGAGCAAAGGCCTACAGTTTCCATTTGCCCAGATATTTGCTTTCTCCCCTGCCAAGCACTAACCCTGAGACAGAAAGAGCCAAGTCCCAAGTGCCTGTTAAAGGCCCCAGTCTACCAAACCTAGAGCAGAGAAAGACCCCTGGCTTTTTTCACTTGCGCCACATTATCACAGAAAGGTGGATTAGAAGTTATCTCAGCTCTGCTTTCTTTCAGAGCTCCTTGGCAACACAGCCACCAAGATATAAATATGCACACACAAAAATTTGCAGCAGGCATATGTGCACGCAAACACACAAGCCAATAAGCAAAAGCATTTCAAGGCATGGGGCAGATATGGCCAGGAAGGCAAAGGACTTCATGAAATTCTGGAAAGAGGGGAATATACTATCCTCTTCTTGAAATTTAGCTTTATTTAGTAAATCTCAAAATCCCACAGCAGAAAAGAACTAACTTCACAGTTGTCCTACCTACCACCAGCAAGTTTCACACAGATTGCAAGTGACCAGCAGAAGTTTCAGGCCTCCATTGTATAAAATATAGCTTAAATTAAGAAGACTTAATTTGACTGAAGTAAGGTTGACAAGGCCCAACTTAACCTGAGTATTCAATAGCACGCTAATTAAAGGGCTGTAGGCAAAAGAGCTTCCCATCTCTGAGGGTAGCAGGCAAGTAACATTTCAAGGACCATTTATTACTTTTCTACACTTTAGGTGGCCATTAGCACTTGCACCAAGTCTGGGCCAAGGACAATAGCACACTGCTGTTACCATTTCCATTCAGCTATGGTAACAGCACAGGAGGACACCACACACCAGGCATGCACACAATGTACCACAGTGTCCTGTGCAAGCAGGAGCCCAGCAAACAAACATACTGCTGTCACTCACGGTGCTCATACCCAAAAGGGGCAAAGGAACCCACCACACCTATTCTTTGTGCACAGCAAGTGACAGACACCTCGCTATCCAGCTCCACAGAGTTCTCAGCAAAGGCCAAGACAAAGGCTGCTCACCACAAGCTTCTTACAGCCTTGCTTTCTTCTGGGCCAGCACTTGTGCAGGGTAGGCCTTCTCCATCTCTTGATGGGAGATTTCCTACAGGTGATGGCTATTGATGCAAACACCTGGAGAAGATATTCCTTCTCCTGGATCAGGTAGGACACAGGTTTGGCACTGTATTTTGGTATATTCTAGCTCACAGCTGTCCTCAGCCACAGAGGAATCTCTATTTACTTCCTAATAAGCAGCACCAGGTTGGGAGAAGAAGCACTCATGTCAAGAAAGCAATGATGGGATGGTCCTTGGGCTTGTTTAAGCCCTCCCCTTGCAGCAGATAGCAAGGAATTGTTTATCGGATGCTTCTGTATCACTTTCTTGCTTTCTGTATATGCAAACTGTGTATTGAATGTTGTGCAATAAGATGAAGAAATATTTATTCTGAGATGTCTGTATTAACTGTTCTTAAGCCCAGACCACAGCTAATTGTGATTCAAGTTCTGGAAACCTTTCTGTGACTCAGCTTCATCATTGTGAGCAGTATTTCTGAAGTCCACTTGCTTCCTGTCATTTTCAAGGAAAGATCAAATATAAAAGTTTGCAGTGGAACACGGGAGTATTGCAAGTGAAAGATGTTCTTCAGGAAATCTAGGTTCCAGGAAGATGGAGATAAGAAAAATATCACTGATTCTGGTCTACTGACAAAGTTTTTAGAGAAGAAAGTTTAAAATAGAACCAAATTTATTGTGAAGCACAGGGACCCTTGGCCCATCTCTTGAAAAAATGTACAAATCTCCAGATTTCTCTGCTTTATGATTTCTTTTTTCTCTACAACTTTAGAAACCCTCTTTAATTCCAAATTTTGAATGTAGCATTTGAATCCAGATACTAGTATATATTTTTAATTTGATAAGAAAGAGAACAATTTTTTGGTAAAAAATCATTAGTTTTCGCCTTGACAAATTCCTTTCCCTGCCCATAGAGCCATGCCAGAGATATATGTATCTACTCCTGGATGGTTTTCAGGCAGACTTTTAGACCATCATCCATCTCTTCTGAGATATCTCCTGAGCTGCCATTCCCAAATGCTATTACTTCCCTCTAACATGTCTCTTTTCAGTCCTCCTGCTCCCTGGAGTCTCAGTTAATATCTGGCTGGTTAAGAAGCCCTGCAGTCCCTTTTGGTTTGTTTTCTGGGAGCTGATATCCCACAGAGTTGATACTTCATCATGAAAGAAGATGAGACTTTTCCCCCAACATGATTCTTCATTAGTGAACTGCTGTATCATGGTACTTCTATGTTTAATCTCCTCAATTAGTTCAAATAATGAATTTACTGCCAGGAAAGTTTACAAAAGAATATAATTTTAAATAAATATACACTAAGTAAGTAGTGACCAAGTGCACTCCAAACCTGTATGTGTTCACCCCAGCAGACTACAGCCAAAGGGCTGTGCAGGGGTGTCACTACAGCCACTGTCACTATTTCTGTGCTACACAAGGGGAAGGAGGGCTCCAAGCTTTGGGAAATCCCTGACTGTTATTTGGGGGTGCTCTGCAATAGTTCTAGACATCTTCTAGTATTAATATCCAGGCATTAGTAAAGAGCTGTTAAATAGCTCATTTCTGGGAAACCTACAGGTTAGATATTTAAATCACATCTTCCTTTAGACTGTCATAAAAAGTAGAATACATTTACATGATCATCTGCAAAGGCAGAACACTTTGTATAAACTAGGTACTACTGCTTTTTCTTAAAATAGCGGTTAGTGACAAAGTGGTGCGCTTTTTGTCTGTGTTTTGTACATAAATCTTGAAGTTAAGCCATTTGGAATAGCATGCTTTCCTTACAAAACTGGCTTTAAGTGACAATGAATTCTTTCAGGAAATATTCTTTGTTCAGTTAAACTGTTCATCTTCCAAAAGCTCTGAAATTACTTGGTATTTTGAAAGATGTTCATTCCATGGTATTAACTAAAGACACTCTTGCCTTTCTGCAGGTCTTTGCTTTTATTATTATTATTAATCAAGAAAAGCAGATAATTACATAAAGTTTTCACATAAGGTTTCAACAAAGAAACAAAAATTTCCAGTTGTAACATTGTCTTTGAACATGTAAAACATTTTCTCTTCAGGGAATCAGAATTAATACCCAGAGACTTCTTTCAAGGAAAAAAAAATAACAACAAATAAAACTAATAGGGAAAAATTGTTTTTATGCTTTTTTACTCTTCTCTCCTAGACTAATGCTGGAAATCCACAAGAAGGTGAGAGAAGGAAGATCTTATCACAGACTAAATTGTCTTCATTTTCTTCATTTTCTTCTGGGGCCAAAGAGAAAAACCACCAAATTGTCTATATGGGGATTTTTCCTAACAAAAACTCCTGTAAGCTCTACCATATCTAGTTCAGGGTAGGGTCTCTGTATCTCATTATTAACATGCTGAATATTGAAAGTCTCCAGAAGTGACACAGTGGGTAGTTTTCTATGTGTGACAAGACCTCCCTAATTACTGAAGAAAGTTCAAATGTTTTCACATTCTGTAGACCTGGACTCGCTTATAGGTTTGACCTGATTTTTTTCAAACAGGAGTAATTCTTTTCCTAAGGAATTTTTAGAAATATATTTTAATTATCATGGTGCAACACAGAGCATTGAGGCCTTGACCATATGAAACACTTCGTGGGAGAGGATGTAGAGTCCCTCAATATCTTGGTGGAACATCTGTGCTCTTAAGAATAGCCCTGCCCAGGGGTCCACTCACAAGAGCAAGAATCAGAACACAGCTCTTATATCCTGTGTTTAAAGTCTAGAAAGATGAGCATGGATTCAGAAGCAACACAAAGCTTGTCTGAGTAATACCATGGATTTTAAGGGTAGCCGTTATCCTGTAGATTTACTTGATTTTTATTGAAATTCTAATGCTGAAAACATTAGGAATCCTACTTGCTGTCTCCTAAGCACTCCTTCCAGGCTCAGAGGAAAGGTCAAGGTTATTATTCATTATAACCCGTCATGAGAAATTTTCAGATATCGGCAGTGACGCTTTAGTAATTTTTTGTGACACCTTAAGCCTGAAAACTGCGTATTGTTTTCCAGGGAAGGATAGCAAATAAATGCCTTAGTTTGAGTTCCTGCCACCTGGGTCAGGATGGGTGCTTCTTCCTAAACAGAAACATACACATATATGTACATAAATAAGAGATGGGGGGAGAGACAATTTCTCAGCTGCTCTCTGAAGAAAGCTCTTTCGTGATGAAATTTTTACTTAAGAAAAGCTCCTAAATCAATTGCTCCCAGGCAAGAAGGGGAGGAGGGAAGATGAGGAGAGCAACATTTCCCCTGATCAGCAGTTTTCTATTGCCCTTCCCTCCTTCCCTCCGTCTCCATCAGCAGGTTGCAGATAACATCTGGGGTCTGAAAAGAAGCTGACCCCATGGCAGGGCACCTCTGGGTGCTTGAATGGGCAGTGAAAGCCTTGGCTGGCAATGCCAAAACATGTAGTCCTTGTCCCTCTCCACCACATTGCCTTCCAGCAGAGTGAGAGAAGGGCTCCCATATCAGTTTAGCATACCAGAGACTTAGAGGGGCTTACCAGGCTGCTCTGTGTAGGGGATAAAAGATGGGAGCTTGGCAGGAATAAACATGTCACTCGGGGAGCCTGCTCCATGGGGTCTGATTTCCCTCTCGCGTCAGCTCCCTGCTGGCACAGCTCCCCAGATGCAGCAGCACTAATCCTGATTTATGCTGAATTTCAGCGGGCGCAGGACCAGCCCCTTTATAACCCCCAGGCGCTGCTTGGGCGCCCACTGGCACTCATGAGGAGGGAAAACGCGTCCTCCTTGTGCTGGCAGAAACAAAATATGTAAATTAGGCAATTTTCTAGCTTCTTGGGTGGGGGCACATTGCTTTGCACATGTTTGTGAAACATTGTTTAACGCTGCTGGGAGTCAATGCATGCGCAGGGAGCCTGGAGATCCCAGTGCTCACCAATATTTGGAACCGGGGGGTACGCTCTGCTCCTCTGCTGCTTCCCCTGAGGTTGGGTTAGAAAAATCAGCTGTGATTTCAAAGCTAGAAATATCTACAGGGCACACTCTTCAGTGAGTTGACACCTGACACTTTCTGTCAGTGGGGTGGCTCATGGTGACTGCACCATCCCTGAGAGACGCACATCTCACGAGTGAGTGAAGGACTGCTTACAGGCTTTTCTGATGGGAGTACTGGGAGAACTAGGTCATTTATTCGTGGTGGCTCTGAGATACCAGAACGTTTAGCTGGCCCTTAGCAGTAAGTTTGCTTTCAAATCACTAGCTTTTCATTTTAAAAGGGAAGGTTGGCACCACTGTTTCCATGTTGTTTCTCACATATCACTTGGCTTTTTGGTTTTTCTCAGAGGGTAAAAGTGGGGGGAAAATCCCCAAGACTACACAGGCTCTTAGTGGGCTTTCCAAAGATGCTCGCTCAACAAGGCTACGTGCAACAGGCTGGGATTGCTGAGCAGACATGAGCACTTCATCCCACCATCTCCATCGCACAATGCACAGATCAGCATCTCCCACAGACCTCAATGGGAAGTCCATCAAGGGCAAAGCCCTCCTGGAGTTTGTTTTGGAGGTAAGTTATCACTCTTCCCCTTCCCCACCCCTTCCCGCTGCTCAGTTGTGGCTGATTCAACTCAGCAAGATTTGGCTTGAGCCCGTGCTGCCCCAGAAACTGCAGGGTCCCTTGCAGATGTTTGGTAACACATCAGCGGCACGGCCCAACACAATGTAATGAAATTCCCCCCCAATCTCCCCCAGACATTACCTAATTGATAAAGTGGCCGTCCCACGCCACAGCAGCTCCCTCCCCAGCTCGTGCGACACAGCCGGGCTCTGTTCCCTTTCGCCATGACCTCATGCCGGCACTCGCCGCCCATGCATCATGCTGCCTGCGAGCTTCCTCTTCCACACCAGATAAACACGCCTGAGACAAGCCCCCTCAGCAATACAAGAAAAAAATATTAAAATAACTGCTAACATTTCTGAAGCTCCTGCCCCAGGCCCTCATTCCTGGTGGGAGCTGCTAGCCATAGGATCCCATGTGGAGTCTATCCCAGCGGCCTCTAGCCTACTGCTGTTTGCTGGCAAAATCCAGAGAGGGAAAAGACTAAGAAATGCAAAGGTTTCTGCTATAACTTCCAGACATGAATACTAAAGTTGCTCTCACTTATACAAGTGCACATGCATAGGTGGAGTTTCCATGGGGTCAGGCTCACTGGCAAAAATCTGGCATAACTCAGTTGGCGGGGCTGTAGCTGAGTTTGTACTGAGTTCTATTTACTCAGTAGTACACCTACTGCAGAACTGGAAAACTAAACTCTGCATAGGGGAAAATCTATGCAAGCAGGTTTAGCAGCAAAAGAGCCATTTTCTTTCTTTTTTTTTTTAGTAGCTTCTAATTTGAGATTGCCTCTCAACATTGCCCCCTCAGTACCTAGTCTGTGATGTCTTTTTGTCGTGTGATCTCCCCTGTGACCTGAAAGCTGAATTCAGTTAACCTTCACTACCTAGTCTATAGATCATGGATCACAATGGCTGTCATGGAAAAGAGAGCTGTTAATTCCCTATCATCCTTAACCATGGTGTGTCTTAGCAAAGTTTTCACACAAATGGAATTACTGAAACTTTCAATTATACATTGACCAAAATTATCTATAAAACCCTGTGGAATTTAGCAAATAAGATTAGGAAAAAAATGGATCCAAATATCTGAAACATTTTCTGAATTATATAAATTTTACAAAAATAATTTAAGGGTTTTTAAAAAATTATTTCAATTCAAAATACAATTTTGTTTCAAAGTCTCTCTTTCAATTGTAAAATAATGCCCCCCAAAATCATCCAAAGATCACTCAAAGAACCTGTATCTGTACATGTGTGCACATCCCCACACACATAAATGCAGAGGAGACATGGAGAAAATTAGAATCCACAAAGAACATTATCTGCCATTAATTTAAGTTAAAGCTAATCCTGAAAATTTTTCCATTCTGGTTTCTCAGTTCAGATATCAAACAAAAGATACAGAGATCAACTACTAACTCTCAATGCTTACGTACAATATCTTTTATTCCTCCCATGGTGAAAACCCCACAAAGACCATCTAGGCTTGGAACTCTAAATCAGTATTTATGAATGACAGGAAATCCTAAATTTTTGAGTGTAAAAGCAAAAAAGAAAATAATAGTAACAGAAGTTTTCTTCTGTTAATGGCAATTATGTAATTAATGTCCATGCATTAACTACAGGCACTGATTGTCACACACTGAATACAGGACACTGTGGGCTTTTGTGGGATGTTTAAAGAAGGGGCTGTCCAGTTGCCATAACATTCCTCATCCTGCCATTTTTCTGGTTACAGGAAATGAAGAGCTGTGAAGCCCCTGAATATGAACGTGCCATCAGGAAGAGCACAGCATCTGCTCGCATCCTAAATCCCTTGGCATTATTCTCTCCCACTGAAAGAGCTCAGGACAGATCAGATAGCTACAAACAAGATTTTATTTTCCTTCTCTCTCTCACTCACTCATGGAGAACATGTCCATAACTCCACCAAGAATAAACAACCCTACAGCTAATCTTCCCACTCCTTGGGATGGTTTGTTGAAATTAGTGAAAGGATGTAGACGTTGTACAGACTACTCGATAAGAGTCATAAGCAGTTTTGTTATTACTAAAGAGAGGGAGCATAATTTTTCTGTCTCCAATGACTTTAAAACAACATTCTCCCTCATGTCTATCTCCTGACCCATTCTATTTACATTAAATATAAGTAAGCATTGGGATGTGCATATGGAAGGAAAATAAATGGCTTCCAAGGGGAGGGTGTTTTGCTTATTGTATACATTTTTTGAGGATGTAGCAATATAAACCACGAATGCAAAAATGAGAACAACTCAGAAAGCCCCACTAAAACTCAAAAAAAATCCTCAAATAAACAGCAGAGCTTGTGGTGATGGTTATTTTCCTCAAAATACCAATATGGCTACCAGTAAGGAAATACAGGTATCCACTAACAACATGCATCTAGGATTAGATATAACAGATGGGATGGGTAATTTTACCTTGATTCTTCTTCTGATATAACAGATGGGATGGGTAATTTTACCTTGATTCTTCTTACCTTGATGCTAAAATCAGCCTACTAACTTATTTGGTAGTTCAACCCAAATATTAGCTAAAAGGTAGCACCAGCAGCGGAGTATCACCAGCAATGCTTTAGGACTGGGAAATCAATGTCTGTTGAGGCAGGTGCCCCATTGCACCCTGTTGTACCCCGCTGTCGAGGGCACTGCTGGTGCCGATGGTGGGTGCTGGGTGTGCGAGCACTGGCGCGATCCATTTTCTGCAGCTGCCTGGCGAGTGAGATACGTGACACGTATTTAGGCTGCAGCTGCTCTGAGGCAGACCAAGAGACTGTCTCTACATTTCGTATCAACCCAAGCACTGCAGGATCCCTGACTGAGGCTCCTCGGAGCTGCGGCAACAGATAACAGGCTGTCGTCATCCCTGTCAGCTAGAATAGATGTAAGTGGAAAAATCCTTCAGCTAAAGTTGATCTGGCACTTGCTGAATGTGCAGGGAAGGTAGAAAGATCGAGAGTAGTGACTAACAATGGGAGGAGAAAAAAACAGGATTTTCCATCTCTAATTTCACAGACTCTTGATGGCCTTTTTCTTTCCCATTGGCCTGTGATTTTGCTACATTTATTTATGCTCTAAAGAGGCAATTTCTCTGATGCCATTTGTTCTTTGACCAAACAGCACCTAAAAAGGAACTTGATGTTGCTGTTAAAATTATGGTTTAATTAAGCACCAATTCATTAAAATAGCTTTATTAACTGTGTTATGTCTTTGGAGATAACTTTGGGCATAGGTGATTCCGATTTGGTTTTAGGCTATAATTCAACACCAACTCCAGTACAGTTGAACTTACAAATATCAAACTGTAACATAAAAGTGAAAATGACATAATGGTGTTTAAGAGAAGTGTATCTGAATGGCAAAATATTTGGAGTGAAAATCAAGCAGTAACGTATCTGCCTTCAAAATCCAAAATTTATAATTAATGGAGTGTGTGCAAATCTGTAGCGGCTGTTATTCTTCAAGAAGTATAAAATTACTGAAAAATACATATAATTCTGTCCAGAAGAGCAGTTGCAAAAATATTGCAGTGTAGTCTTTATAACCACACACTTCTGTGTGGTTTTTGCTGGTATGGCAGCGTGAGAGCTGGACAGCAGACACTGTGTACCTCACTGCACACCTTGATGCAACACAAACCACTAACACAGTATTTCTTACTGTGTCACACAACAAATTATTGTTTTGTTGTTATTATTTGCTTGTTTTTGAAAGATATGCAGGAAAACAATGTCATCTAAACCATATGGGGTTTGATTTTATATATTAAAAAATTATGGCTAGGTAATGAATATTAACTCTGAACATTGTGAAAAGCAATGCAGCTTACCTAGCAATGAAGTGCATGAATCCTGCCACAGTTGCTGGGATTTCACTTAGTGGGCAGCTTGTCTTCTTTCTTTATTCCTTTCATATATTCTGAACAATTTCTTTCACACAGGCAGGACAGTTTGGGCTAAGCCCTGTACACTGTTGAGAGAGCATCACTAGCCTTCTGCATGTACTGGTTCCATAGAAATATATTCAGGTGTATCCATATATATCTGTATTTGTCTACACACATGCTGTGTACATATGCACACAGACTCCCGTGCATCATCTATTTTAATTTGCACTATTAGAAAAATTTAGGAAACCAAAGAAGAATGTGATGTGCTATTTTCTTCTGTGCAAAATAAGCTGCAAAGACTAACTTTTAAAATTTTGCTGTAGGGCTAGATATTTGTGTTTTCATCCCACAGAACTCTACAACTGGTGATATACATTCAGCATAACATGCTTGCTAACCCTGTCACTTTTGTATGTCATGCAGTCATGTGTTTGCAATCAGAGGTCCATGGACCTGGCAAGAAAATCACTCCCTTTCCAGCTGTTCAGTCCTTTTACCAGCATTACATTTGGAGAGCAAACTGTAAATAATAAGGAGTTGATGAAGCTTCCACAGCTAGCAAATTTCCAACTTCAAAAGCTTTTCTGCTTCTGAAGTTAATGGTTGACTTCCCTCTGGGTTCACTTTTCATGTTTTTACTATATGCCATTCTAGACCATTAATAACTATCGGTGTTTGCGGCTATTGTACAAGGACCCAGAAACATATGACCATTCTTCATGGCTCAGAGTTGCAGACCACAAGGGTGTTCATAGTAAAGGGCTAAATAAGTGCTTCACAGCAAAGCTTTTTATGTTACAAAAACACTCTCAGATTTAGAAGGTGCAATGAATCTTCTTTTTCAAGAATTGCCAGAGATTCCTGGATGTTTCTGAAATTTTGAGACAAATATATTCCGAATCTGTGATAATAGAGCTCTTTCAAAATCAGAATCACTCAGGTCTGCCCCTGCAGCTGAAGCAGGGTCACCTTGAGCAAGCTGTCCAGGATTGCATCTAGCTGGGTTTTGAATATCTGCAAGGATGGAGACTCTACCACCTTCCTGGTCAATTCATGCCAGTGCTTGGCCACTCTCACTGTGAAAAGGTGTATCCTGATGTTCAGACAAAGCCTCCTGTGCTTCAATGGATGCCCATTGCCTCTGGACCTGTCATGGGGTACCACTGGAAAGAGCCTGTCTCTGTCATCTTCATTCCTTCCTGCCAGGTATTTATGAGTCACCCCTCAATCTGACTCATCACTGAGGAAAATGTAGAGAGAGGTACCCCAGGTATATGAGTTGACCTTCTCCACACTGAGCAGAGTGGACATCCTGTTTATGCATACCAGAAATTTATCAAAAGTAACTCCATTCTGGAAAACAGACTCTTGTGATGGTTTCATCTTCAGTGTAGAGCAGCAAAAGAACAAATACAGATAAAAATCTCACTCTGCAATATTTTTAAAGTGGACATAGCATTTAAAACTATGAGATCACCTGAGAACCAAGATGTGGATTGGCACTGCAGGCACAAAACTGGAGGAACTTCATCTCTGCCCTGAAGTCTTACTACTGTATCATCAAGCTAGTTCAGCATTTATATCTTATCCCATAAATGTTTGCTTCTTTTTCTGTGATAAACAAATAATCTTCTTCTCCTTTGGTTTCTGTTATCTCTGATCTTAACAACACATCCAAGTGTATCACCCACCCAGGTGAACATATTCACATCCTGATGATTCAGCCCAGATCTGAGCATGAATCCTGTCTCACAGTTCTTCTAGATCATCTGTTGAAACTGTTTACTAAGATGAGTCTCTTGATTGTGTTTTTCCTTCCCCACACCCATCTATGTCCACACAAAAAAATTCAGCATTAATATAGAAAACCTACATATTTACAATTCTAAATCAAACTGGGACAAATGGCATAACAAATGCTTTCAATTTGCTGTTTTCTTACTTATTTGCAATTCTGCCCACAGAAATCTTTCCACAAAGATGTAGTGTCATCCTTTTACTCATATTATGCCTGCATACGTGCTATTGAAAATAACAGACAACTATTTTTTTGTTTCACTGCTCAAGATAAAGTAGGATGAGAAAGAAAGAGGTAATCAAGTCCTAATCATCAACATTTAAAGACAGTTGTCTTCAAAACTCAGGACACATGTGGTCCAACTCAATTGCCCCTGTATAGACAACAAACAGACATGTTCCATGACACCTGGGATGTTGGCACAAGGCTGGCAGATATATAAAAGTACAGCAGACCCAGGCCAAGCAACCAGCAAATGAAACCCAGATGTGGTTCCCTGGGAACATATCAAAGAGTACATATACACTCAGAGGTGAACAAATAAGTCATGGCTGGTCATCCCCCAGCCACCTATAGCCAGACAATGTGGGCAAGGAATTTATTCTCTCAGGTCCAAGAGGGGTCTTACACACAGTTCCCGTCAGTACCCATTGAGCTACTTGAGCACATTTAAAGGATTTAAATTCAAACCACCAAATTGTGGGTTGATGTAGGAGATTGCGTTTCAGTAGTTTCTACAGTTGCTTTCCACTCTGTATGAAAGAGTTATAGTGTGTATGAGAGAGGTACCAAATAAACACCACAAACTATTCCACGTGTAGGTGAGTGCCAGTTCCCAAAAAATCCAGGTGCTTTGTACATGGTGGAACAGGGACGCATCCAGAGAAAACTTACCCTAAGCACATCCTAGCCCTGCTGGGATGAGCTGGGGCAACTGCTCTGGATGCATGCCTGCATCCCTTCTGGTGACAGTGACCATTCTAACCAGTCTGAGATAAAAAATACCATTAAGATGAGATTTCATTTTCTTCTTACTGAAAAAGAAAACGAAAAAAAAAAAGTGACTACTTTCTTCAAAAGAAGTTTGAAACATTTTTAAGTGAGAAAAATGAAAATATATAAATTCATCCTGCTGAAACTTAAGTTGTTCTCAGCTTTGTGCTCAAGAGTCAAAAACCATAACCCAAAACAAAACAAAGGAAATTGTTCACAGATCCTGTTTAAATGTAGATTAAATTAAATTAAATCAACTTTTAATATAACTAAATTGGATGAATCTTCTAAAAAATGGAAATGAAACAGAGAAAGCAAAAATTTGACCACAATTACAGGAAAGCTATTGGTGGTAAATATGGCTTCCAAAGATGTTGGGGAATCAGATATCTACAGAGTTTTGTATTCAAATCTGTGCCAGAGCAACAAGCTCTGACCTTGATAAGACTCACTTAGGATCCTATCTGTTCAAGACAGTCTTTTAAATACAAAGGTGAGAAAGAACAGAAACAGAAACTGGAAGAAACAACCCTACATATTTTATTGAGTAGGTCGCCTTCCAAAAGTTGGCAGTTCGTCTCTGTATACTGACAAATAAATTTACACAAAAACATGCAAGTAGGAGGTCTAAGGTTGACTTTTGAGGAGAAAAGCGTACATAATAGACGACAGGATCTGCTAGTCCCCAGTGCTGTCAGCAGACACTGCCAGCTCCAAGGAGGTATTTCTCACAGTGACAGAGCACACATTTGCACACTACAAACATCTGTGAGTGTGTCTATGTTACATACAACACAAGATTTGCACTTCAAGACACTCTGGCAGACTAAAGCAGATGTTCCAGTAAAAGCATAATTATCCAAATGATATTTTCAAGTATTCTGCCGCACCTTTGCCTAACACCATTTATACAGCAATCATGACTAAATTTATATAGCAGTTATTCTACACGAGCACATCAGGCATTCTGCACATAGGTGACCAAAAACATCGATGCATTAAAGCAGATTTCCTGCCTAGATGCCATTGGATGTGACAAGACCAAAATAAAACCATGGGCCTCTTGTAAACTTTAATCACCATATTAACACCCATGACAAAAGCTCTGGGTGATCCCAATCTTGTTTAAGAGTGTTCAGCTGTAAATACTTACAGGATGTTCTGCTCTTGCTGATTGCTCATTATCCAAAATTAGCTCTCAGAACAGTCTTTGCCATAGCGTCTGGCAAAGTGGAAACTGGACCTGTTTTCAAGAGCTTTTGACATTCTCAGGACCTCCGCTCTTCCAGGAATGCGCGCCTCACTGAGCAGGACATTATACAACTTTCTGCAGAGAGAAGTCAAGAGAGTTGTACTCAACTTTGAAACAAATCCCTGGAACAGCGAGCAAATGTTGATTTTGCAGATTTCCTGATATACTCACTAGATTATCTGGGGTTTAGCTGCAGCTTAATGGCTTACAACAGGTTCAGGTTCTGTACTAGGACCAATTGGTCTTGGGCACAATAGTTCCAATCCTAGAGGCTTTTTGAAAGCAAAATATTGGTAATATTCTTCCTCAGGAGAATACTCAGGGGAAAAAAAATGAAAAACTTGTGCTTACCTCAAAATATATACCTGATGTAAAAACCTACCCTCTTGCTAAAAACCTTAGGTTATGAAACTACCCACAAAACGTAAGTACACATGCCTACAAAAACAACAGCTCTTCAGTCAAGGCAGAGAAGAAAATATATGTCTTTTATATATATAAAACCTCTTCAGTGTATCATCTATAAATTATTTTAGCTGGTAATTCAAATTCCTGTTAAGGCTAGGCTTACAGTTATCAAGCCCTGAAAGCCTATTCTAAAAAAAATTCATCTTGAGGCTACTTTCAAACTTTTCCTTAAACAAAAGGAGGTTACAGTAGCTGCTGACTTGATTTTGGTAAGATGATCTGCTGATGTAGTTTATTGGTTGTAACCCTTTTTAATAATTTTTGTGGTAACTTTGAGCTGATAAGCTGTTGGCAGGGTTTTTTTCTTACCAGAAAAATATTTTCTTTTGCCATCACCTGAGATATACCATAAATTTTCTCATCAGAAGAAGTTTGATTATTTTGTGTCAATTCTTGTTTTGCTGTTGTAAAAACATTTACATTTGTGTGCTTTTCATTTATTGCTGTATCATAGTAAAGCATTTGATTTACATGTTATATACACACTGCATAGTATATTTAAAAAATGCAACCTGAACCAAATCTGAACACAAAAGAACACCAAATAGACCAGATCAATGAAATTAAAACCAACATTTTTTTCACCTTTTTAAGATGAAGATCTTAAAAAGATCTTAGGTTTTCTAGGTGAAATATTTAAATTCTTTCACATAACTTTTTTTGCAATTCCTCATGAAAGTTTCCTGTAGAATGCTGTGCTTCCATTGGCTTTGTAATAGGAATGGGAATATGCTTACTTTGAGTATGCAAAAAAAAAAAAATCACATCCTGTCATTTAATTTTTAAATTATTTCTGCTTCTTGTCACCCCATATCATTACTTTTTTTTAACTTTGTGGTAAACATTACTTGGTATTGCTGCATTTTTCCATATGAAAATTTCTTCTAACGCAGCCATTATGTAAATAAATACAAGTACAATATACTTTGCTATGTTACAAAAAGAAACTTTAAAACATATGCTTCTTATAACTCTTATAAAAATTAATGAAACACTTATTCTTATGCACTGGATTTAGCTTAACTTTGAAAAACTATGTGAAAACACTAAACTAAAATAAATGAGATTGCTGTTAATGTAAAATATCCATTTTAAATACTGTGGTATTTAAATTTAGCTTGTTCAGCCTCTGGCGTATGAGTTTGGAGGTAAGCCAGCTTCTCTTTAAAATAACAGTACTATGCAAATCCAGAACGGACCGTTTTGGGCTAAAGCTGTGCTTTTTTAGCATCAACTGTCTTTTTGTGTGAGTGAGGGGAAAAAACTTCTTAAACATTAAAATCGCGGTGTGGCAATGCCAACAAAAAGAAAAAAAATGCTTTTCCAGTTAATTCTGTCTGGCATTTCTCAAATCCTGATAATTTCTCCCATGGAAGACGTAGTCTCCACTGAAATAGCTGTAATTAAGACCAGTGATTCCGTACTGGTGCTGGTCCCAGCCTGTGGTCATGGCAGGGATAGATGGCAGCAAGCAGCCTGAGGCAGAGCCGCGGCGGCTGCGCCCGCAGGACCACACCATCCCTCAGGAGCTACACCCGCACAGGGCTGCTCACCCAAAACACAGAGCAGGGGATGAGTGCCAGTGGCAGCAAGAGCTGGTTGGTTTGGGCTCTCCCAGGCTCTGTTGAGCAGGGTCAAGCAGGCAGGGGAGGGGAGTTTGGCTCGTGGACCAGGCACCAATTCTTCTCACAGTGGGTCTGTCTGCCTGGGCAAAATGGGAAAACTGATGTGGGTGTCATAGACACATCATAGGGTGTGTCAAAGAATGCCACTGCCATTCCACGTTTTAGATGGAGATCTGCAACAGCTCTGCAAGGGACTTGCCTCTAGAGACAAGTTGAAAATACTGTGTCAAAAATGCAGATGATGGAGAAGCCAAAGACATTCATTCTGGGCAAAACCAGAGGGAGAAAGGTGGAAAAGAGATGCCTGGCTCTCTAGTGCCAGCACTAGAGGGAAGAAAATGCTCTCATGTCTATGAGTGAGCAGCACTCTCCACAGAGAGTCTTTGAGGCCATGTCTTTGTGCTGACTCGTCCAGGAATCCCCTCCACTGTGTCTGCTCTCCACCTGAGTGGGCATTGCTCAAAAGAAAGGATACTTCACTACTCAGCACAAAGGTCATATCTGTGGGTGAAGCACCCTGTACAGCATCTGTCAGAGAAATTCACCTCAGTAATGCATTTTTCTCCTTTTGTACAAAAAAGTTGGAATAAGCAATGTATTTGTTATCTGGCAACTGCTGAAGGAGCAGGTACATAGGGAAGAATTCAGGACAAAGCACACAGAGAGAAGCAGAGCAGCACAGTTTAACTTTCCCCATGGAAGGCAGATCTCTGATTTTTGACTCTCTATTAAGACAGGAAGTGATGAAGCCTGATCAAAGAGCAGTTTGAACCATGTACAGCTTCCACTTGTAGCAGCCCACAGCTGCCAGCCTTTTCCAGGATCAGATCAATATTTGGCACAGGCCACTACTGCTTGCTTTCAACTTGAGTCATTAAGAAAGACCAAAGTTTTTCAGGTCATATGCACAACTCGTCCCAGAAGGAAAAGTGAAAAACATGAGTATTTGCCAAATTGAGGGATATAAAAATGATATAATATTGCAGTTGTTTTACAAGAAGCAACTTTTCTAAACATTACACAATCTTATTAGGAACAGCATTAGCCCACTTAGAGATAGCACTCTACATAAACATTCAGGCAAATTTATTCTTGACCAGGCTGTTACTATCTAGTAGGACCCTTCCCAAATCAATCAAACCCTCCCATAATGGAAATATTTCATAGCAAAAACTGTCATACCTTGTAAAAAGGGAAATCCATTTCACTGCTGGATCTATCACATCAAGAAAAAAAAACATGTATTTGACAAGAAGATAGATTTTTTTTAAGTGGCTGGGATTGCGGGGGGAGGAGTGGCAGAGGTTAATGTTATAAGATTAGAACCACTGTTTGCAACTCACCTTTTGCATGATGTATTATGGTATCCAAGGAAGGAAATCTACTGCGGCTTTCATCAGTTTCTCTTTTAATACCAGCAGCAGCAGGGATGAACCTCCGAATTTTTGTGTAGAAAAATATCAACAAATTTAAAAAAACAATTATAATGTGCACATTTTTTTCTAAATACTTCCCTACTATATTTGTGAGACTTTTTCCTCCAAAGGGTCAAAAATAGCCAAGGATCAAGGTTTGCCTTGGGAATGGGACAGCTTCTTCCTGCCTTTGCATCAGACATGGAGGTGTGTTGTATGAGGAGGAATCCATTTATCACTGTAAAGCTAGGAATGGAATGAGAGACTCCATGGTTCAGAAGGTGAGAGAACAAGCTTTATTATAAGAAGAGCCCCCAAAGTAGAAATCCAGTGAGTCTTTTGTCACCAGACTCGCTAGGTAGAGAGAACACCCTGCGCTATATTGGTGAACTAAGAACAACTCCGAAGGACAACTATTGTAAATAACAGGTGCAAAGAGAGATAATGATATAGTTTATAATTATTTCCTCTGAGTTTACCAGGCCAAGCCTAGGAAATTTATCTCTGTTCTTTCCACAGAAGAACTGAGAGCAACCACAGAGTGATAGGGATAACTTGTGTTCTGAAAACCAGTTTCTTTGTCGGTTGTGGAGACAGGATACATCTTCCCTTGTGGCAGCATGGCTCTGGAAGCATGGATATTGGAAGGCTGGAGGAATCTGGCTGGTGGAAGCATCCTTAAACCCAGGTCTAGCTCTTAGACAACAAGAAGCTAAACAAACCCAAGTTAGCAGTTCAAAAAATACCTGAGACATCTCAGAGCATCAAACAAGTGGTGCAGGCACGGCTGCTGCAGAAGTGAGAAGTACAGACTGGTCTAGGAAAGAAAACCACTGTAATTCACCCTGACTTGTTGCAAGCACTGGCAGAAGAGGCAAAATGTGCTTCAGGATAAATAGAATCCTGTTTTGATTTAGCTCTTCTTTCAGCAAAACGAGGCAGATAGTCCTTCTGGAAGGTTTGAAGCTGCTGTCAAAGTGCACAGATCATCTGCCTGGGATTTGCCTAGCTTTTCCCAGCTCCTTTCATGGTAAGGCTAAAGGGGAAATGCTGAATATATATGGTTACCTCTGGTGGTGGGGACTTGCCTGGCCTGTTGCTCATCTTCCTGGTGTTCTTCAGAAGAAACAGTAAGGGTAAGGGTAACACACCCTCTGCAGGCAGTGGTGGTGGGAAGCAGGCAGAAGTTCCCATGGGAGGGTAGCAGGACCACCAAACAAGTCCTGATTCCTCCAACATCCCACAGATCAGATAATGAAGTCCTGCTTCAGTGCTGGGCACAAAGAGGAGTGGAGGGACCCAGGCATGGAGGGTGCAAAACCCCTCCTGCCTGGGGACAATGATGCAGCTACAAGACATTTACAAGTGGTATGGGGACAGATCTCCCTGAAGTAACAGTCCCACAACAAACTTATCATGTAGCATCTTTTTAATCTAGGCCTCCCATGCTTCCAGTTTTCCCCATATGTATCCTTCTCCCTGCTTGCCTCCCAGCAGATCCTGTGTGTGTACAGTGTTTTTCCCATCTCAGCAAGAGCATGCAGTCAGTCCAGTGTCTGCATCAAGGGCAGCCCGGCATGTGGCAGGCTCTCCTCCAGCCCTGGCACTGCCTGCCTGGCCCATGCAGGAGGCTTTGGGCATGTCAGGTACAGTACCCTGCAGATAGCTGGGAGACCCAAACATAAAATGAGCTGCTCTAATAATAGGAAAATAAACAGCTCAGTATGTTCAAATATGCATAAATAAGATTGGACCCAGCCCTAACCAATGCCAGCTTTTGGCTGGGGGCCTGTCTTGCTGAGAGCTTGGCTGAGAGGAGCATTCCTGAGTGCTTTAGAAACGAGAAGACTGACATAAAAGCCTCATCTTTTTGATGGAGAAGCAAAGTTGAGTGGTAAAAGGCCAGGTTGGATTGGGCTTTGAACAATCTGGCCTAGTGGAAGGTGTCCCTGCTGATGGCAGAGGGGGTTGGATCAAAGGAATCTGCAAGGTCCAACCCAAACCATTCTGTGATTCTAAGAAAAACTCTCCATTGGGCCTTGCATGGCGATGTAGAAGTGGCTTTTCCATTAGCTGGCAAAGGTTGTCTGAAGCCCCATCCAATGCATTTGGGCATGTCTCTGAAAAAGGAGTGGCAGACCAGTGCTTTGTGTCCTCTCTGGCTGGCAGAGAAGGACAAGAGAAGAGAGGCCAGCACAAAGTGACATGTATGAAGTTAAGGACAAGCAGAGTGGGTGTGAAACACTATGAATAATTTCATATAAATCCACAGAAATAGTTTGACATATAAAATTATTTTTAACCTATAAAATTATCTATTCCCATGAAATCCCTCCTAAAAGCCTATATTTTCTTACCTCTTTCTATCAGTAACAATTGAAACTCACCTATCTGTTCCCACAATGGACATTTCAATAAAACTTTTTTTTACTGGCTTTTTTAAACCTTTATGTAGTCCCCTTACTGGAGAGTTAATTCAGGTGAAAACTGTGGCAAACCCAAGTATTATGGAGGAGTACTTTCTACAGAAAGAGATCGTTTAAATTTGGCTCTTCCATGATTACAGAAAAGGCAAGAAATTCTGCACTACATCCTCTCACAGTTCTTTGCTCTCCCTAACATTTCTAATTTTCATTCACTTCTAAGATTAAAAAGTAATTTGTGGGAAGAAAAAAAAATCCAAAACAACAAACCACATGCACACATACAAACTCACCCAGAAAAAAATGATCGTAAAACAGACTTCTCCATATAAGATAAAGAATGCCATTTTTTTTTCAGCAAAAATCTCCCTGGAGCTGAAAGAAGTACAGGATTGCCCCCCACTCACAGCAGAGCAATCCACCCTACATTTAATACTTGCTGGATCTCTCCCCATTCACTTTAGGACCTCAGTTCTTTGGTGGTCTTCTGTTTTGACGTTTGCTTACCCTTATCTCTAATCAGTTTTGCTGATAGACATTTCCCCTGAGAGCGGAGACGCTGCCTAATAGATTTTTTTTAAACCAACTACTACTTAGTAGTCATGAAATTATCTTTGTGGCCTGCAAGGGTGAGAGACACTGTTCCTAACATTCCCATACAAACAGCTAAGTTTCACTTAACTTTATCTGATTTACTCTATTTTACTCTTTATTCTCTCATAGCATAATGACATAATGACCACAATATGTTTTTATTAAACCTGCAATTAGGCACAATATCCCAAGGCACCAAATGATCAGGGAATGTATTGTAAGTAATTGTTAAATAACATGGTAATTTACTACAGCTTGTATCCAGAATTACACTGTCTGCCAGAGCAAGGAACTGAACTTGAAACATGCAAAGGAGCAGTTGTACAGTATGTTGATGCAGAATCCTTCAGAAGAAAGCATCACATATCAAAGTGCAAGGTTTTATAGAAAGAGAAACGAGTGAAGTGTTTTGCCCTCAGCTGGTACGGATGCTTACTAGAATATGTAGCAGCCCACATTTTGCCCTGATGATTATGCAAAAGAAGGTGCCTCTCCAAGAGATATGAATGCCATAGCACCCCATAACAAGGCATGAGTTCTTTTTATTTAGCAATAGTACATTGAATTTCCAGCTAGACATGTGGTGTGCATGACAGGCAAAATATCAAACAAAAAGTGGTCCCAAGGCCTTCCAATGCCTTAGAAACCAAAATGTTAACAGAGTACTAGAAAGTATATTGTGAAAAATTTATTGTATTGATAAGACGCTTGAGAAAATCCCTGACAGACTTCTTGTCATTGATTTTAATAAAGGAAAACAAACCACACACATATGAGGAACTGAGTCCTAGGTGATTTCAATTTTAACTTTCAGTAGGAGTGGGATAGTAAGGAATGTCTGCATCTGGGCTTTTAAATAGTAGTCTTTCTCTTAAAAAATCTATTTTTTTTTTCATAATTACCAAATGTAGTTTTTATTGAATTTCCTTCTTCTGGTTTGTTTTTTATTCTATTTCTGTGAAAATAAAGAACACACACTTGCAAAAACATGCCTGAGTCCAGACGGTCAGTGCAGGAAATTCCTGCAGTTCTGGTGAAAACTGTGACTGGAGGAGTAAGGGGAGCATATACTCAGCACCTCTGCTGAAGGATTAGTTACAACATGAATCCAAGAGACACCTGGCTGTTTTGGGGCTGCCCTGCCATCCATGAGCACACAGACAGGTCAGCCTGCCAGCTGGCATGAGCTCAGGTGTGGTGATGTGGGCTTTTTCCCGATGGTTAAGGTGAAGACAAAAGTACTGTGCTGGGAAAGAGAACATCCTAGTAAAAGTATGAGGGGAGTAACCTGAAGTTAGGCTTTGAAGCAGCACTGATGCAGGAATTCATAGGAATCTGGAGCCCTCAGTTCCAGTGTTTCAGTATAACTTTACTTTACTAAAGAATCAAACAAGTCTAAAAACTGTTTATAAATTCATGTGTCTATATTCACAGCTCAAGAAAAGGGCAATGTGGTCCCACACAGCATCCCCCACATGACTCAGACTGCTCCTTTCCCTGGGATGGGTAATGACTCTTTGCCTTGCTAACTATGGTTTATAAGCTTGGGTGATTTAAGTAAGTAAATACAGCAAAGCCAGGAATGCAAAGTCTGTGCTAGACATTCATGTTTTGATGGCTCCTCATCTCTGGGCCTTATCTACAGTTTTACCCCAAGCAGCTGGCAAGCACTGTCTCCAAAGTGCTGATGTCTCTTGTGCAGTTGTGGATAGGGAAATAATATCAGATCTGCTCCTGGGAAAACACTACGCAGAGCCCCAAATCATGCAGCCAGTTTTCTTGTCACTCCTCACAAAGCAGTGATCTCATCCTTGTTGCCTCCAAATTTTCAATCTCCAGTGTAGGAGAGGGAGGCAGCAAGGGACAAGACGAGAGGGAGAGGAAAGCTAAGAAAAGAAAGATCCCATTGTTAGAGTTCTCTTATTTGTGTGAATATTTGCCAAGACAACAAGATTGGGTCTGATGACACAAACTCAAGGGTCAGTGGGGAGCTGTGCAAGAATGCCTGAACTCCTTGTGCTCATGATCCTTAGGAAAAAAGCAATT
Organism: Dicaeum eximium; assembly: GCA_013396995.1. NCBI lineage: Eukaryota > Metazoa > Chordata > Aves > Passeriformes > Dicaeidae > Dicaeum > Dicaeum eximium. The sequence continues at coordinate 743,360 of VWZP01009979.1, forward strand.
TCCAGATGTGAGCGAGCCTTCCTTCAGCCATCCAGTCCCCTAAGTATATCAGATTATACAGCCTGAAGACGCCTGCACCTATTTGCATGGCTGAGCAATTGCAATATTTGCCTTGGAGGGAGAGCTATGTCAAAATCCTAGATCCAACCACCAAAGCACTTCAGGTGTGTTGGTAATGAATTAGAGTTAAATAAAACTTCAGGAGCATGGTCATAAAAGACAGGATATATCCAGGATACACCCTTAAGGCAAGGTTGGGAATGAACTGCAAAAGCCTAGGGCTGTGGTGTCTGTCTTGCATGAACTCCATGCAGAGATCAAGACTCTCCATCTAAAAGCAAAACCAAGACTGAAATATTCAGGTACTAACACCTGTTGCCAAAAAGTCACCAAAAAAATGTCATGTGCAAGCCTAGTGTCAGGCATGAGTAACTCTGTTCTACACCATCACCATTTATCCAGGTCAGTTTACATCCACTGAGGACTTACCCACTCCCACATCCATCCATCTGGGTCTCATCAAAAGTTGCCAGGGGATCTTTGTGCTGAGGGGCTGATAGGATGGATAAAGGAACAGATACTGCACCTGCAAAAGCCAATATCACTGGATACTGGTTTTAAAGCAGACTGCTGACACTTAGCCATTAAGTTTAAAACCACTCTGAAACTTATAGAGTCTCAGAATTACTCATCCATGCACAGCTGGCAGTGGGGTGCATCTGCCTTGGTGTGACTGTGGCAGATGGAGACCAATGCTCCACTCAGGCCTCTTGAAACCTCACCTTGTCCTCTGCAAAGTAATTCACCTTGTCCTTAGCATGGGCAGCGCAGATTCATTGCCCAAGCCTCAGCCAAAAAGCGAAAAAAAAAGGTCTATACATAAGCATAATTTAGTAAAGGGAAAAAGTGTTGGATTCTTTGTTTGTTCCTGGGTTGTTGGGTTTTTCTGTGGTAAAGCATTTTTCCACAAGCTGCTTTTGCAGCAGGTGTCTGTGACTCCTGCAGTGGATAAGCAGCTCTGGGTCCAAGCCACCACCTTTCTGCTCAGCCCAACACCTCCTCGTTTTCTCAGCATGATTAAATGAGTGCTTTTGAAGGCTGTAAGCAGTTGCTAATTCGGGGTTTGTCTGGTAATAGTCCGGTGGGTCTGAATTTCCAGCGACTGTGGAGCCAAACTGACAGTTAACTTGTATTCCCAGTTTTCCGCTCCTCCTCAGCAACTTTTTCCAAAGACTGCTTCTCGCTGACATCCCCCACCTCTCCCTCCCGCCCCCTGCTCCCGCCCTTTATTTTTTTAAATCGACCTGGGCTTTGTTGTACTAATTAGATTATCTCTGCCTGAGGGACGCAGAGAGCAGCCCCAACGGAGCACAGCCTGGAAAGACAGGACACATAATCCCTGTTATCAAGTGGGCTGTCATTTGGCATGTAGATCAACTAATTCTTTCAATACCATGGGAGCAATTGTACATCTTAATATTGATTTTCCCCGAGATATGATCTCCTGCATTCCTACATCGGTCTCGCTTGCCCCGGCTAAAAGGCTCCATTTATTACAAGGCAACACGACGGGTGCACGCACCCCTGCCAGCTTTTTGGATTTACAAATGAGAAGGTGTTTTGAGGGACGGTAAGAGAGCGAGCAAACACTGACGAGGCAAGTTAACACAACAACTTCAGGAAGCAACGGGGAATAAACCAAACCTGCTGCACTTTCACTTTGCATTATGAACTAATTAATTCAGAGCTGACTGACATCAAAGGCTGAAGGTCAGTCATGGGAAGGGGCATTAGCAATAAATCATGTGCTAAAAGCAGTAATGCTTTGAGTCAAGGCACGTTGCCACCGTTCAGCAACCAGCTTGTTAAATAAGTTTCTGCTTGTTTCTCTTGTTCTTCCTTTCCACCCACCTCAGTATTAATTTCAAGAGATGCTATTCATGTTTTGTGGTCCATACAAATTGCCTACAGCTAATTGCAAAAAGGAAAAATACAACAATGGACCAACCTTCACCTGAGATATGAAAATGCTTTAAATGCTAATCAACAAATCAACTTACACAGACACTCCCCCCTCCGCCCTCCCCCCCTTTATCATGATGCCTCTTTCAAGGATAGACATTGGTAACTGGATTCTCAAAGTATTTTTTTCTGTCAGTCTGGAAGACTTTTTCTGTTTGCGCACCAGAAAATTTTTTAGCTTTAGGTGTTCTACATTACCATTCTAGAAATGTATGTCACTAGATAGGCGACATTCAATGGCTTGCATACAACCTCTTTATTTGTACTAAACTAGATTCATATCATGACTCTTAAAAAGCAGGTTTGAATGATACAATTGAATTTTTATGTTCAGCCAAACTTATATTAGAAACAAAAAGGAAAGAAATAATTTCCAAGCAAAGGAAGAGGGAAAAATTCCTTCAGTGACACCATCTAACCAGGTCTCCTGACTTAGACCAGCTGAGGACTGTTGCAGCTTTAACAAACAGCCTGTAGAGCCTGATGTTGGCACCTGTTTATACCATCCACAGACCTGAATAGATTTTATTGCCAGACAGGAAACTTTATCCACAGCACTGGGATTATGTCCTTTTCTTCCAAAAAGTGTCATAAGATCTCTCACTTCCTCCTGGACAGTCACCAGAGCCAGGAAAAATAGGACCTGGGTCCAGTGTCTCAGCTGAAAGCAGTCCTCCAGCAGTGCAGAGCTTCCTGTAGAGCCTGTACAGCTCTGCCAGCATCAAAGACAAATACACATCGTGGTTTGAGGACCACTCTCCAAGGGCTCCCCCTTGCCTCAGTTACCTCCTCTCCCCTCCCTATGAGTCTTTCCATTCCTGCTTCCCAAGTGCCTGACTTTTCCAGCTAAATGTTGGCCCTTTTTTTTCAGACTCCAAAGATCCAAACATCTAAAACATGTGATCAACACATGGATCTCTATAAAAAGATATATCTGATGAAAAAATCACAGTCATTTCTACTTGTGTGATGCAGACGGGTGATAAATCAAGAAAACACTTTATGTCCACCATCATGATCCACAGATACCCACAAAAGACAACTTCATAAAACAGCATAATTCCTTCAAAAACCAATTCTGGGCTGGATCCTCAATGGGGAAAGAAAAATCTTGGCAAATGGGATTTAAAAGTACCTAACTCACCTGGCTCTTCTGGTTAGCAGTGTATAGGGGGTATGGTCCTGTTCTGAAAAGTATTAGGTCTCCCTGCATCTGTGACAGTGCACAGACTGCAAAGGAAGTGCAGCAATTCAACAGCACCCTGTAACATTAGAGCACAACAGATACACTGGGCAAAATGGAGGTCCCCAAAGGACTTTCAAAAGCAGGGCGAAAGCCAGAAGCAATATTGATGGAGGAGGAAGAGGTTAGACGTGCTGGATAGTGCAACTGCAGAACAAATGAGGAAAGAAAGTGAGAAAGGTCAAGAAAAGTGAGAGCTTGTAATGTCTCCCCATAGCATTACCTCTGAGATCTCTGGTGTTGTTGACTCCTTCTCCTATCCCAAACCACAGAAAACACCACTGACAATAAACAGCTTCCTCAAACTCTTAATTTCCCCCCATTGCCTGAGCAGAAGGATGGAAAGTACTTTATATATCACAGCAGAAACTCAATAACAATACAGAACAAAAGGCATCATTTTCAGAAGGGGTTTCAGGCAAACAAGCACTGTGACTGAAGAGCACTCTTAATCAGTAGCTTACATTTCACCCAGGAGGAGCAAGAAAAGGCAACGTAATGGAAGAGGGACCTTCCTGTCTTTTTCAATGTGTGGCCACAGCCTCATTCATTATAGATTCCAAAAAGAAGATGGAAACTCATAGGCATTACTGATGGATCAAAGTGTGGGGGGTTTTCTGGGAGCCAGTGTCATAGGAAGTTGTAGTCCTGCAAACACTGGGACAAAAGAGAACTGACTTTCAAAAGTTTGCATCTTGCAGTTAAATTTTTTGGTGTTTAATATACAGAAAATGTTGATTGAAATGGTTCTTAAAGCCGGGGATGTGTGAACTTTCAAAAACTCTGGTGTTTAGGATAGGTTGACTTCTATATTTTCCTCAGCTGGGGCATGAATAGCTTGTCTATCTTCCAACCAGATATTTACTGCCACAAAGCCTATGAGGATTAAACATCTCTGAACTGTTTATTTCCTGATGTCCAGTGATTTTAAAATCCCTATTTTTGGGACAGAGGTAGCCATACACACAGACTATGCAATGTGCACCATGAGACTCCATGTACCACTTCTCCTTTGGGATTTGGGCTTAAATGGGTTTTGCATAAGGAAGCACAACAGCAGCTGAGGAAGATTTTCAAGTTTCTTCTAACTTGTTGTATTTTGGAAACTTATCCCATGCAGACATATGAGATATTTTCAAAAAAAAATTTTAAATGTCCAAAAATCTCTGTGAGACTTGAGAATCTGAAGTCCATAAACACTGCTGTTATGAAGGCAGGATCTTGCTGTATGTTTACTTTGGGTCTCAAGCCTGCCCAATCCGTGCATAGTTAGAGAATCTCTGCAGCACAAGGCAAAGGTGCTATCCTTATCCACCTATTTGGATACTCCACATAGTGCAGGGGCTCTCACTCCAGCCCTGGAAGCAATGATGTTTCTGCAGGTGCAATGCTGTACCTCACTAATTAGGGCTTCTAAGAGGAGATGAATTTTCTCAATCTCACAGTGTGGTAAAGGGTCACGTGGGACCTTTGCATTGCACTCCACAGCACTGCACAGATACACCCGAAGTTTCTTTGGAAGAGCTCTTCTCCCCACCACAGCACCTGGTGCCCAGAGCTGGACAAAGTGCCAGGGAAGGTCCCTGGAGAGCTGCAGGGGAAGACAACTCTGCATTATGCCTGCCAAGTCTGTGGTCCTCGTGCAGCTCTGCCAAAGAGGAAAACCTGAGGAAATACATAACGGCACATTCTTCAGCATCGTCTTTCCCCTCCTGGGCTTGCACCTACCATGGCCCAGTGCCACGCAGCCATCTGGGCTGGGGGAAAACTGCACTGCACTTCCACTTCTGTGGAATTGTTTGCCTCAATGGTCTCCATTCTCCTTGCCACAACCCAGTTTTCTATTCCATACCTCAGTGATGGAGTCATACGCAGTAATTACAACCCTACAAGTCTCTGCTACCTACTGGGTAACCAAGCCTAAACTCAAGCTTATCAGAATTTCTTCAACAATGAAAAAAAAAAAATTCTACCAGCTGCCCATAGCCACTAGGCCAGAAAAACTAATTTCACACCATGTTGGAGAAAGGATACACACAGCTCCACTTTGTGGAGGGCTCCAGAGCTTATCTCCCACTGGGAGGAAGGTCTGGGATGCATTCTGTGCATCTGTCCTGCAGCAGAGGAATGCAATTGGCAAGGAGCAGCTGCTATCAAGCCCAACACATTCAGCAAATTCTTTGGCTCTTGTCACCTACCCAATGGCTTTTCCTGGTTTTAACAACCTGGTTGGCAGGGACCAGAGGAACAGGGGCAGCAGCAGGCAAAGCTGGCCAGCAGTGTGGTTTTTCCCAGGTTGGCAGCCAGCACTAATACAGGGTGTCTCTTTGAGAGGTGTTCCCCTGATAGTGGCCACCACTCAGGCCAGGGTGGCAGAGAAGATAAGATACTGCCCCAGATTAGAAACCGTACCCTCTCTTTTCTTGCTCCACCTTTAACATGGGCCATCTAGTCTTGGAAAAACAAATATCCTGTGCACCCTGAATTGCTGCTGGAACAAGTGAAATAGATGCAACAGAAAATGAAGGCCAGAATAAGGCGCAGAGGGAGACAACCTCAGGCACAGTTCTAGTCACACTGGTAAAGCTAGGTTTGCTACAAACCTGGTAAAGTTTTACTGCAAATTTTTGTAGGAGGTTTCTTGTGTTCCAATGGATTTCTGGCCAAATTTTCCATTTTAGGAGTAGAAGAAGGCTGAAAATGAATACACACACATGCAACAACTTTTTTTCCATCCAAACTTCCCCCACGGGAATGATACAAACCACCCTAGAGATCAAGCTAAATAGCTCCCACGAGGTGTCTGAAAGATTATTCCCCTAATACAAGAGGACATTTGCACTAGATCAGGCATATTGAGTATCTTAGTCCCGGGCTCCTCTTCCAGACATGGTAGAGCATAACAGGAAAAAAAAAAAAAGCACTCACCTTGCATAAAAATCTTGTAGATGTTTACCACATTCTCCACTGGAGAGAAACTCTCAGCAGAAGGAAGAAAAAGTTCTTTGATATTACAGTTGTTTTTATCTTTGACAACAGGAGTATTTCAGTGCATATGACATCACAACACAAGTTTGGATAGGAAAACAAGGACTATATGAAACAGAATTTAGATAAGCTAAAAGAAATTAAGTCTGTAACGATATTTAGCAATAGAGCGATGGAAAGGACAACTCCCATAGCACCCAGGGAGTTTCACAAAATACCTAGGAATTCCCAGGATAAAAACCAAACCAAAACAAGGAAAACATCCTAAAAACCCATCAGCGACTCTTTAGATACAACTGCATTTTTTCTGGCAATTACTAAAGGCCCCCTATCACAAAGCAAAATGAAAACAGAACAGAGTGACCTTCAAAATCACCATCTGAATGCAAACGGTGCTTGACAGGGAAGGGACAGAAGGCTGTCTTTTCTCAGATCCCAGTTATGTCAGACAGCCCTAGGTCAGGTCCACCAAACAAATTGCCATGTCAAAAAAATATCCTCTACAATTGGTTCTTCTTAACAACCCCGTTACCTTCTATTCCTGAGCATAGGAAACAGAGTGGAAAAGCCAGGATCTCCAGCCATCATTTTGTCATCTCACCAGTGTGTGTAGCCACATCACAAAGGTTTTCAAAACAAGAGCAGCAATTTAATAGCTCAGAATTTATAGGTGTAAGTAGGATAGTTTTTCTGGAATCCCTTTCATTGAAAAAGTTCATTCATATTCATTTAATCAGGTTGTTATACACATACTCTGATTTCTGTGCATGAGGCTGAAAAGCTGGCAGCTCCATGAGTTCCAATTGCCAAACTAACCACTAAGCAACAATCTGCTATTTAAGCTCCCTGGCTTTTTCTCATCACAAAATTTTATTTTCATCTGCCTTGCAAAACTTCAGGAGGAAGTTTCCATAGCAGATGTCTGAGGCTAAGCACATATTTGCTGAAAATTCCCATCAAGGTGGTCCTTGCTCCTCCTGAGAATATTATCCGAGAAGGAGTATCAGGAAGAATATGTTGCACCTTTGGATGTACGGTGCAGCTTTAAGACCTGCAAGCTTTCAAGAAACAGCTTGAAATTTTGGTAGAAGGAAACTCCAAATAGTGTTTGCAAACAGTGCTTTAGGTGAGGTCAGGGTTGAAATGAAGAAAATCAAGGCAGGATCAAGTGGCATCCAGGGCAGGGATTCATAAGAGTAAGGCTTGCAGGTTAGGGTAGAAAGCAGTGGGATGTGAGCAGCAGAGAAGTAGCTGGACTTAGTTGTGGAAGTGGTAGAATAAGAAAAGGGAAATGGATTTCTCAAACTTTGGAGTGGCAAGGAAAAGGGATGGGAGGAATTGCAGGGGAAGTAAGAAATGTATCAAGGAGGGATGAAGGGCTGTGCACTACCAGCATTCTCCAGGAATTCATGCTGAGGAAGGAGAGAAATGCAGGCCTTGTAAAAGGAGGATCTCAAATTTACACATTCAGCAATTTGTCAAGCTGGATAAGCTAGAGGTGTTCCTCTTGGAAGAGGATGGTACTGAGGTAGGAGCTCAGCAGCCTGATTGGATTCAAGAGCATTAATGTTGTGAAAACACTAAGCCCAGGAGTTCAATGGCAGCATTATAAAATCTATTTCTTAATATGTGAGACTTGCATACCATTTCAAATGTTGAACAGATACCTTCCAAGCTCTTTAATCCATATTCCTGGGTATGAGTGTTCAGTGATAAACTCATCACTCCTGGAGACTTGCTTGGTTTTGTGCCTAACAAATTACTCACAGAGTAATATCTTAATCCTCCCACACAGGAAAAAAAAAAAAAAAAAGGTGCTGCTCCTTTGTATACTCAGACCATGTCCAAAGTGCATACTTTTTCTTATACCCATCATATAAAATTACCCCCAATAAAAAAATAAAGAACACAAGTGACACTGTGTGATACCCTGAGAGACACTACATCATCTCAGTCTGGTGTACATCAGTGGATTTTGATTCTTTCACATGCTATATCCAGAGGTTAAGTGAGGGAGTGATTTTAACATACCCAAGCTCTAAGTGTCAGACATCTGAAGCAGATTAATGATGTCTCTGTAAAACTGCCCCGATAAAGTGCTGCAGTTTGGACCCCATCTCCAGTCTGAATACAGGACTTAACCAATCTTCTGTCTTAACCAATCAAGCTCAAGCTGCCATAGTTTATCTTATTCTTAGCAAAGGAAATCTGAATAAATGTATAAACTACATCTAGAGCCCTCTTTGCTCTCTCTTGACTGCCTCAGGCTTAAGATTAAAAAATAGCAGAAAAACCCCTGCTTGTTTCTGCTACAAAGGCTCAAAAGATTGCTCTCAGATCACACTGAAGCTCATAGAAAGTAAATAATTATCTAGTGGGATGTTGAACATCCACAAGGTGCTGGCCTGTAGAAATTATGGCTTCTCATGATTGCTCTGTCAAAATGCAGAAAGTTTGCTGAAGACATGGCATCCATCTGCGTCCCTTATTTTTCCCTGCTTCTCCCACTGACCTGGGGAGTGATGTGGAAAGGTCATTTTGCTACTCTCTGCCTTTGTCTTGCTTCAAAGTCCCCACCTTCTGTGTCTGGCTCTCACCCTGTTAGCACATTGCCTAGGAAAACCTCGACTGCAGCCTACACATTCAAAGGTAACTAAATTACAATTAGTCACCCTGATGCCAGTGGGATAAATCTGGGTAGTCAGTACTTCATTACTCATTCCTATTTATTTGGCTAAGGTAGTGCAAAGCCTATTTTTAAAATAAAGTAATAAAAATGTTGACAGAGGGCTTCTGCTTTTGGAAGGAAAAAATAATCAGGACTTTCCCAGACTGAAAATGGTTTAGGGCACTGCTCTCATCCATCACTTTGTATGGCTCCGTGATAAGTCTCCTTAAAATTGCAAGTCATTCTCTATCAACATACACAGACAGCTCTCTAGCAGGACACAAATGGAAACAGGCACAAAGCTGCTTATTGGTAAATAAATCAAAGAAGAGGAATTGGAAGAAGAAGCAACACAAAGCTCTGTCTGTCAGGATAGGAGAGATTTACGTGAGAGATTCGCTGATGCTTCAGGCCACTGGTGCCATTTTCCAGGGTATGAATGGGTGGATCTTTTGCATAGGTTTTGCTGGGTTGACTTAAGTAAGTCTTGACAACTCTCTTTCCCTGGGGACTAGACTAAAAGTATTGTTTAGAAATCTAATATATGGTTTATTTACTCAATTTGTGCTGAGCACTACAGTTCCTTCAGGCCAGCTTCAGCAGTCCATTACTCCATTAATGCTCCATTACTGAAATTAGTGCTGTAATTGGAAGGAGGGAGGATGATGGGGAAGGGGACACTTTTTAAAGGAGCAGGTCCCGCTTAATCCCATCACAGAAGAAAGCATTAGAAAAATCTCAACTGCTCCCTCCCAAGCCCTTCCCTTAGGAAAAGGGTATTGAAGAGAAACTTCTCTCTGGTGGCTGACATGCAATAGCTGTGCAGTGAAAAGACAGGTCTGAGGAACTCGCCATCAGGCCTCCCTTCAAACGAGAGGACATGATGACAGCATCAAGAAGCCAACACACAGAGCTGTCCAGAGCTGTGCCAGAAATCAGCAGACACAGGTTTCACCCCAAGCTTCTGGTCCCTCGCACAGATTTGGCGCTGCTCATGGGACCACTGGTACAGTCCCTGCTCCCACTGTCCCCCTCACTGCCAAAGGCAACCGGCTCTTTCACAAGCCTGAGGAGAGGGACACGGTGCTGAGAAAGGCAGCTTAGCCATGGACATGGGGCACAGAGCTGAGTCTGGCTCCCACCACAGGTCCTCCTTGAAGACAAGGAAGATGACTGTGTTGGGGTGACAGAGACTCTTTTCACTGCTTTGATTTACTCATCCATTCCCCAAGATACTTTGCAGCATGAAAGAGTTCAGTATCTGTGTATGAATATTTACTTATTATTCAACTTAACTACAGAAAGGAAATTTCATGGATGTTGTATCCAAGAATTTTATATCTCCATACAATCACACAGCCTGAATTAATTTTCAATATTAATTGTAAGCTAGTTGCTGAGTAACAAATACCAGTTATTTTGGATAACTGAAATATATGTTGCAAATATGCATATTTATTGGTTTAATTAAATAGAAGGCCTGTCAGGAGTCTAGCAGGAAGGTAATACAATAGTCCTAGAGAGGTCATCTGTTAAAAGAGATTAAAGAATTTACAATAAGAAGAAATGCCAATGCTTTGAGCTGGGATGCTGCTGATTCCCTCTTCCAGCCTGTGACAGGAATTTGTTTCATCAAGGCTGGAACTGGAAAGTCCCAAAAGAAACCGAAGAATTAGAAGATTTTTCACTATAGGGGCGAGACCTGTGAGGATAGGCACTATGTCTGAATTTGTTCACAAGGAGCAGTGACAGACTTTGCTGGAGTGGCCAAAAAAACAAAACAGCTATTATAGCATGGTAAAATCTATGGTAAAGTTCACATCATATCCTTCTCTTCTCACATTTGGCTTTGGTCTTCTTATTGCACAGACTCAACAAGATTCACTTTGAAATAGATCTTTTATTGCTGGAATAAGCCACTGCTCTGAAAATCTACCTGTGTTCTGGGGAAAACACTGTATCCCTTGAAGAAGTAAGAAAAGACATTACTCCTTTAGGCTATCTTACTGATCAAGGTACCTTGTCCCTAAACCTCTCTGAGACCAAACCACAGTGGCAGGCTAAAAGTTTGTCACTCCTTCCTTGTTCAAAATCTGAGCCATGGGAGAAAATTAAGGGTGTGAAGGAGAGCTGCATCATCAAGAGTCAGCAGATAAACTGTGAGGATGCCTCTTTGCAGGATGAATGAACCCTCCTTGTCCCAGGTTTCTGGGACAACGGGTTGTTGTCTCTCTGGGCATCCAGCAGCATCTCAGAGACCTGTGTGTCTGTGGTGGTTACCAGCAAGTAGACAGGCACCAAGTCCTTGGCTGGGAAATGCATCAATCGTCAACAGAATGCTAAACATACCCATGTTGGTGAATGCCACTGAAAGAGGACTTTTTTAGAAAGTTGCAGATGGCTATTTTAGGGTGGAGATGGACAGGATACAGTGGAAATAACATTTCAAAAATAATAAAATTTTGATACTTCATCTTTCTAACTTTCAAGCTACCCTGGATTTCTCAACGAGGACTTCAGGAGGAGAGAGAAAACTGGGAGGGACAGCAGAGTGCCCCCTCAAGAATTAAATCCCAATTAACACACCATCAGTGACGAAGAATACATTTTACATGGTCGATTAAAAGACTCCTTCCTATTGATCTTTGCAGCTAATCATTGTCCTACCCCTGCTTAGGGAGTGCAGACACAAACCAGAGATCTAAATTTATTGAGACTCTTGACAATCAATAGGTCAGACTTACGGAGAGAATTACACAGAAAGCATCTCCATTGACTCATCACAGGCCAGCAAGACCCAGGTCTCTAGCAGGTCCCTAAAGCCATTTTCCTCTCTGCTCAGATGGTTCATGCAAGGCCAGGGCTGCTCTGTGTATGGTCCTTGTCAAAGTCCAGACAAACAACCTGTGACAAAACAACAGCCGCAGTGATGCCCCTCGCCTTTGACTTGGCATCATGGCGTGAGAGCTGGATACCTGGAGGCAGCAGACAGCCTGCCACGTGAGCCCTGCAGTTTTGATTTAAACAAAACAAAAGTGAGTAGCTGTAATTTCACAGATGGGAGCAATTAATTAGCTGGGAAAAGATGTGGGTGCTCTAATCTGGAGCGACTGGGGAGCTTTTGATAGCCATTTGCAGCTGCCTCTCGCTGGGTCAGTGTTAGGGAATAGACTGTGAGATGGAGAAAATCAAACTGTATACTAATTGAGAGCCTGCAACGCATTGCCAGGCAATATTTCTGGGCCTGCCATGTACCCAGGTGATCTGCCACTTCAGGATTTTATAGTACATGATAACAAGAGGATCACACACTCTGTTAAATCACCTAGATGACTGGTATTCATATGACTGCAATTGAAGGGTCAGAACAAAAATCCCCGCAAGTCACGGAGGTGAGAACTCAGACTGTCCAGGACTGAGACAGCAGATGGGGGAAAACAAGGTTAAAAATAAGAAATAAAAGCCTTGTCACATTTTAATCAGCTACATTTGAACTTGAGTGCCTTACATGAGGCTGATGGCACAAACCAGCCTTTCCTTGTTCTCCAGTTACACTACAGCAAAGCAAGCTCTCTGTAGCACTGGTCAGTATGGCTAACCAAAGGGAGAGGAGTATTTTTGGTCTGGAAGGACTTTTACTGGTTGGTAAATGTCAAAAAAAGTGAGGAAATGTGGGGAAGCAGCTGTAAAGGGGAGCTACCCTCAGCAAAGCCTGGTATCAAGGATGATGGTACTGAGAGTGGAAGGAAGCATGTGCTGATTTCTGTGCATGTGGTGTGTATGGCTTTGGCCTGGGTGAAGGCTTCAAAAGAGCAGGCTCAGCCTGGGATCCACAGGAGTCTGGGATTTCAACACATGGACATCACAAGGAGCATTTCTATCTTTGACATAAAGCAAGTGTGGCCCCAGTAACCTGGGAAAAGCAGACTCTTATCCTCTTCAGCTTAGTTAGCTGAGTTAGGTCAAAACTCAGGTCATAGCAGGACCGATCCAAAAAGAAAACCATTGAGGTGTCTTGCTGACTGCAGCAAGCTTTGCAGAGAGTACTCATTAAAGGGGTACAAATAATCCAGCAATACACTGGTGTGCTCAAGGTGAGAGAGGAGAGAGAGGAGGAATGGAAGTGGCAGATGGTGACCTAGGCACTGTGGTGCTCTCTGCTTTTCTGCAATTATAAACACCACCTGTTATCAGGGTTTCTACAAGAACTAGACATAGCCCCAGCACAGATCCTTTAGAAGGTGCACATGCAAAGTGGTCAGTAAAACCATCTTAACATTCCTCCTTCAGGTAGAAGTGCTGTTTGTGGAATAAATGAAGGAGACATGGATATTTGTTTCCTCAGTAATCTCCAAGAGCAAGTGATAAGGAATGTGGGAGACATGGCAGTCTGGTAAGAAAATGCATAGTGGAAGAGTTAAAGAGAGAGAAAGAATAACTCCAAGCAACTTACATAATTTTTCTTTCTTACCCAAGCAGGCAAAGGCATCACCACTATTGTTACATAATGTCTTCCTAAGCTTCCCTCTGGTGAAGTGGCATCCTGCAACAAACATCTCTGGAAACAAACATACAGGCAGAAAAGGGGTAAAAAATGGAGAATAGGTAGAGTAATTTTAATTTAGGTTACTGAATAACACACCAAAACTGCCTGGGGGAGAGGTCCTTAGAGAAAATGGCAAATCTTTATATTACATGACATAAATTACACTTTTACTGTAAGCTAACCCTATTACAGTATTGTGTATGGACACAGAAGATGGTACTTCTGTAGTGTCCCTCCTAATGAAGAGCTGTCCTTGCAGGGGCCCAGCCATGGAGTTTACTGTGCTCTGTGTCACTGCCCATACAGGCTGCTTAATGCACTTCCTTGCAAGTACATTTCTTTACGACTTTACCAGATTAGAAGAATGGGGAGGAGCAGGATTTTCATTAACTTGTTCTTTAGTGTGAGGTCCTTTTACATGGGCTCCAAATGAGATGTGAAATCCTTGTTCCAGGCATCCCAGCTAGACCTGTAGTGCAGGACTGGGAAAGTACTGCCAATGCCAATGGAGCAGGGTGTCATAACTATTCAGATCACTTGTGCTGATTTATCCTCCAGCATAACACCTTGGAGCACAAATCTGAGCATACCTGTGGGCCATAACCGTCAGCCTGCATTCGGAAAAGTGACAGAAGTTAGTTCTTCCCTCTGCTGGATTGCTGGGAGACAAGTAATGTCTTCTATGGGCTCAGGTGGCAATGAACAACAGCAGAGGTTCAGAGCTAGAGCAACATTGCTGGGATTTTGTTGGAAGCAATAAATATCAGAGAAACAGAAATTTCAAAAAAGCAAAGGAAGAGGGCAAGAAAAATATGATTAGTCAGGCTCAGGTAGAACCACAAGAAAGAATTTAGTCCAACCATTATCACATTAGGGCTCCACACCACGAACAAGAATCTCAGCAAAAGATCCCTTTTCCCTCAGGACAGCAGGGCTTGGCCAACACAAATTAAATTGCATCATATTTCTCCTCTCCAAACCAAATAGCTTACAAACACCCTAAGCACGACAGTACTTGAGCAAAAGGTGTGATAGAGATACCAAGCAAAGTGCTCAATAGCAAGATGCAAACAAACCAGAAGCAAACAGAAAAGCTACATCAAAGCAAGTGTTTTAACAGAGACCTCAAGGTGCCCAAAACTTACTTTGCCACTGAGTGATTGCAAATCTCTTCCTCACGAAAAGCTGAGGGAGCCTCTAATAGGCTGGAGATCAATTAACCCATGGAGGGTCTGGGTATAAGGAAGAGTGTGTGAGCTGCTTCAGGAAAGAAAGAGCAAGCCAAAGATTTGGGCTGGTCCCCAACATGGATGAGGTAGCTTGAAAATCTTTCTGAGCCTCTTTCCTAAGCATCTGAAATGGGCTCTCCTTAGAGAACAGGGATTTGTGCAGGCAAACCACCACTGCCTGCAGTTGGCATGACACAAAAGGCTTTGTCCAAACAATGATGGGATGGAAGAAAGAATGAAAACCAGCCACTTGGTACTAGAAAGACGCTGAATCTTGCGGATCCAGCTGGGCTGAGCTGGGGACTATCTGCGCACTGCAGAAGTAACCCTTGCTGGAAGTTTCTGCAACCCCTACAGTGCCAGTTGAACTTCATCAGGGACTTCTCTAATTCTATGTTTCCTGCACCTAGTTAGCCCTCTTACTTTGCTGGAATTGAATGAATGAATGCACAAAATATTGGGTCAGTGTCTGCCAATCAGCTGGGAACAACTGCCAGGATTGGGGACATATAGTGTCCTATAGGCTTAGCTAGATTTGAGAACAAGCCTTTCCATAGGCTCATACTGCAATTATTTGGCAAGAACACTGCATTAATAGTGGATTTTTCCTCATGTAGGACAGATGTGCCATGCTGGTTGCTCAGCAGCGCAGCAAACTGCTGCTCTGGCAAACTCCTCCAGAAATACCTTCCTGCTTGCTAGAGGGGCTTTGTGCACTTGCATGCCCAGTTGCTCGGCAGTAATCAGCACAAGCATATGTACGAGAGGAATTCAACCTGTGTACAGCAGTCACCTTCAAATGTGGACTTTGGATGAATGCTTTGCAGGTATGTAATGGATTTGAAGGCCAAAATGAGACCTGGCCACTGACAGATATCTACAAAATTCCCTGGTTTTTACAAGTAGAAGCAAAAAAATAATATCAGCAGGAACATTGGAAGTGAAAAACACTGGTGAAGTGTCAAAGTGAAGAGTGGTGGAGTGCTCTTTCACTCCAGTAATTTTTTTACTAATTCAGTGCATTCAATTACGTTAAAAAAGGGGGAGAAAAAATAAAAAATAAGACAAACCTGATTAATTAATTTTGCTGCTTTTTCTTTTTCAAAATCAAAACTAGTAAAACATAGTGTAGGAAATGCAAGAGGCCTAGGAATGAGGAATGTACAAATTAGACATGCTTCTCTGAATCAGTCATTTTCTATAACAACACTCTCTCAAAGGTGTTCAGAGAGAGGAAATGAAAAAAAATGGGTAGACAAAGATATAGGGTAATTTTATATCCTGTAACTGTCAATACTATAGTGAGGCAGAGAGATGGCTAGTAAACAGCAAAAAAAAATTTTAAAAAAACTTTGATACCTGTCTATTTCTTGTATGAAGCACCCCTTAGCCCAAAATGCCATGTAGCAGTGTGTGCAAATCTCTGTGACTGTTTCACCCACATTTAAAAACTTCTGAAATCCTTCATGGACCAAACTGCCGTGGTGGGAAAAGAAAATACTTCCTACGTGGGAAAAATAATGATACAGAAAAGACCCAATTATGTTACAAAATTATTTGAAGTTTATGTTGTATTCTTACCCTTAATACCACAATTTCACTGTCAAGAGGATAGCTAAATAGTACTTTTCTTTGTTAATCCACAGTATCTTTATTCTGAGCGAGTTTGCAAAAAAGAAGGTACTTAAGCAGCAGGGCCCCAGTTCTGTGTGGCCCCCAAAGGACAGTCATTTTCCACACCATCTCCTGGACATCTCTGAAAATTCTACCTATTTGGCTCAACATTTTTAGCTGCAATATTCAGCTTAAAAGAAAACATCAGTAGAGCAAACGCAATCTGTTTTGTTATGAATGACTTCTGGTCTGGTTTGTCTGGTTTCTGGGTACTTCACTGTGTCTGGTTTCTGGGTCTGGTTTCTGGGTACCTCATTGTGTGCCTGGACAAAGCTTACCCAGGGCTGGGACCTTCATATAGCCTCTCTATAGAGAGGGCTGGTCATCTTCTCCAAAGGAGATCTCTGATGATGTCTCCCCTCTTTGGGATTGTCTGTTTTCACCAAATTTGTGGGAACAAACTACCTCAGATCTAGGTTTTTCTAGCTGGGTAGCCACCCAATCTGCCAAGTCCTGGAGTTGCTGTGAGTGTGAGAAGGAGAAGACATCCATCCTCCCTTCCTCCATCCTTGCATTGTCACTTCCCAGAGAAATGGTGGAGAAAAATTACAGCTGCATGAGCAAGACAAATATGAAATGATCAAAGTAAAGAGGACAAAAAGGTGTTTTAGGAAGGGGAAGAACAGTTCAGAGAATGTTCAGATTCCTGAACTAGAGACAAGCTAAGATAGTAGCTTTGAATTTTATCCCCACAGCTCTCCCATCTGCTTGCTTACAGCTCCTGCCTCTCCATCACAGTCCAGCCCAGCCAGAAGATGATCTGTCATGCAACCTGCCTAAAGTGGGCTTTCAGCTGCTCTAGGTGCTCTTATGCAGGGGAGAAACAACCACACAATTCAAGGGAGGTTATAAATCCCCAGTGCCACTGTCTAGCAGGTTACCACGATTTGGGTTTTTTGCTTCACAGCTCTTGAAGGGAGCCTTGGGAGCAGAGGGATGAGAGGGAAAGAAGGAAAGCGGGGAGACAGTCTGCAGTGGGAGGAGGGGAAGAATGGAGTCACGCTCACAGCTTTTCACAGCTGAAAACAGACCCCACTGCTGGTAATGTGAGAGGGCTGGAGCAGGCGCCAAATGGATAAGGCTGTAGACAGTGGGACCAGAGCGCTGATACTTGCCAGTACCTGCAGATAGGAGACAAATAATTGGCACATGTTAAGAAAAGAAAAAAAAAAAAAAAAAAAGGAGAAAAGAAAAAAAAAACCAGGCAGGAAAAAAAAGACAGGCAGAGAAAGACAGAGTTGTTAGACATCCGTATTTTCTAAATGTGTCTGGCAGGAGCCCCAGCAAGGAATTTAATCAGCAAGAGTTGTTTAAACTGGGCTTTGAAAACAAGCCCTGTGCTGCTAGTAATGAACTTCATATCATCTGCAACTCCTGTTTGCTGACGACATTCAATTTGTTAATTCTGCAGCTGGTGATAGGGGTCAGATATGAAAGTGACGATTGTTTTTTGACGTCCCAACCCCTGCTCACATCTTTCTAATTAATCCTTTTAGGAGCCACCAGCAGATCAAGAGAAGTGTGGGGAGGGAGGGAGTGTGGGGAGGAGGAGAGACTTTTTTTGTGCCTGGCCTGTGGCTCCTTGCCTCCCTCTGTGGTGGAAAGGAGACAAAAGGGCATACCTGCTACTTGGTCTTATAGTCATGAGCTTTTACGGATGTCTTAGAAAACCTTAATGTTGGAAAAGTAGGTGGCAAAAAATTAAAATAAAGAAGGCTTACACAGTCACAAAACAGGTAAAGTTAGAAGGGACCACAGTGAGTCATCTGGTCCAATCTCCCTGCTCAAGCAGGGCCATCCTAGAACACATTGCACAGGATTGTGCCTAGAAGGTTTTTGAATATCTCCACTGAAGGAGACTCCACCACCTCTCTGGGCAACCTGTGACAATGCATGGTCACTGCTAAGTAAAGAAGTTCTTCCTCATGGTCAGGTGGAACTTCCTGTGCATCCATTTCTGTACACTACCTCTTTTCCTAGTGCTTGGCACCAGTGCAAAAAGCCTGGAAACATCCTCTTGACACCCTTCCTTCAGATATTGATAGATATTGATGAGGGTCCCTCTCAGTCATCTCTTCTCAAGGCTGAACAAGCCCAATCCCCTCAGCTTTTCCTCGTAAGAAAGATGCTCCAGTCCCCCAGTGATCCTTGTTGCCCTCCCATGGACCTGCCCCAGGTGCTCCAAGTCTCTATTGTACTGAGGAGCCCAGAGCTGGACACAGCACTCCAGATATGGCCTCACCAGGGCTGAGTAGAAGGGCAGGGTCACTTACCTCGACCTGCTGGCAATGCTCTTCCTAATGTACCCCAGGATACCACCCCACTTCTTGGCCACAAGGGCCCTGCTGGCTCAGGGACAGCCTGTTGTCCACTGGGACCACCAGCTCTTCTCCACAGACCTGCTTTCCAGAAGATTAGGCCCCAGCTTAATTGGGTTACCTTTCCCCAGGTGCAGGACCCTGCAATTACATTTGTTGAATTTCAGACTGCCTTCTCTGCCTCTTTCTCCAACCTGCTGAGGTCCTTCCCCCTAAAATAGCTCACTTTAAAATCTGGCAAGCATTTCATATTAACTATCTCCACAGGGAATGAGAAGGGTGATGGAATTAGCAGTGAGGTAGGAAAGCATTCTCCCACTATATTATCTTGCTGATATGGGGCTGGTAAGATCTCCCTGGTTTAAAGAGCTGAGCCACAAGCCACACAAAAATCCAGCAACTCTGTGCAGGCAGGTAAGAATGTCATCAGAGAAGAGATCATGGCCTTGGAAGGAGCCCTGTGCACACAGGTGGGCACTGCAAGGGAATTGGGACCCACCAACCAGCACAGAGGTTCACCATGCACAGATGGCTTTAATGGAAACAGTAAAAGGGCAGGAGATATTGCTGGCCTGTGCAGCATGAGAATGGGAGTGCTTTGCAGATGTCAAAGTCTCCCTTTGCTGAATTTTTAACCTGGGAGCCTGAACTTCTTACCTCAAAAGTTATTTAGGGTGTTGAATCTGCTGCAGTGACCACACATGCCTTGGAGAGGGCCAGCTGGCACATCAGCCTAGATGTGGTGCAGCGAAGTCTGTGTTCATCTGCAGAGGTTGGATGAGGAGGCCCTGCAAGGCAGAAGAGCCAGCAATCAAGAAGGGAGAAATTTTATAAAAGGTGAAAAATGTTAGAGTGGAAAACTGGCTGGGTGAAAAAAATTTAAGAAAGGAAGACCTGAGATTATGCTAAGAGATTGCTGGCACTAGGGAAAGGTAGAAGAAAATAAGCTTGCCCTTGTTAGCACTAGGCTGAAAAATAATTTTTTAATGGAAGAGTTTGGTTTTTCTTTCCCAGCCCACCTCAGCACTGAGGTTTGGACTCACAGGAAATACATCATCATCAGCCTCCCTAGAGCAGGAGTGTCCTGGCAGAGGTTGCACCTGTTCTAGGTCAGAGCTGAAGAAACAGTTCCAAGCACCTGCCCTCACACAACGATTCCCAGGAGAAGTGTGCTGGGATGCTGGGATGCTGGATAAATACATCTACCTGTTTCCTCTGTTCCAACAGGATCTAATGCTGAACCTTCAGCACTGACCAATGCAGTGGTCATGGCTCCTCTCAAGAAAATGGGGCTTTGCTAGCTCATCCTGGCTGTGTATCCATTGGACACTGCTTTTTCTGTGGACAAAAAGTGCAGCCACTTGCTTATATGCAGTCAGTGCTCTTGTTTTCCTACAGAAGTTTTCACTTGACTCCCTTTATTAACCACCTACTGCTCTCAACTGTTCTCACAATGGTTTAACCATCCAGTATAAATTTGCAATCTGGTTTTGTGATGAGAAATGAACCACCTGTATAAATGTTTACCTTTTGATAGCAGACTTTATCTGTATGTATTAATTTGCACAGAGAAAGGAGGTCTACTGCTCTTTCATTCCAGACTCTAAAAATCAGTAAAACACAGTTCTGCTCTTGGCATGCCTGGAACAAGACTAGCTTCAATTAAATTGGCCTAGATTTAAATTAGTAGGCTCATGAGCACACTTTGCCCTTATGGTGTCTCTTCAGTTTGTTCCAAACATTATGCAGAAAATCTAGGAAAATACTGGGAGTGGGAGAGAATTGTATGCTGTGATTAAATTGATGCAAAGATATTGTTAGAGGTGGAGGTATCTTCCTACTTGAGAATCACTGCTTTCCACAAGCAGGTAACTCACTATGGAAGCCTGTAAATGAAAGAGTATTAGAGAGCTGCCTGAGGTTCCTGGGACACACCAGCTCACAGAAGACAAAGGGCTCTGCTGCATCTGCTGATAACAGAGGACAAACAACTGGAAGGATAAAGCTGCACTGAGACATCAGCAATGAAACAGATTTTCCCCATCAGATAAACTGAAGACAAGAAAACAGAATTATAAATGCAGTGAAAATTGAGTAGAGGAGACTGAATTTCTCAGGCTATTTAAAACATGCACTGTTATTTTTTAATAGGCTTTCACCTGTTGCATCTGTGAACATGAGCATATCTTTTACTCCTGCAAGATTTATAGCCTTAATTTAGCTGCTTATGAAAGACTCATTGGCCCTAAACATCTCTGCAAGCGGCCATTGGTATCCACTCTGCTTAGCCAGAAGCACAAAGCACTTAGTGAAAAACATTATCCTTTCCAGTGTTTATGTTCAGCTAAAGCACATCTTAGTCTTTTTATTGTCTGTACGGATAAGTCCTACAGGTACCCTGTCACATAAAAGGCATACTGTTTATTATTCCAGTGTTAACAAAGTACTTGAGGGAAACAGTAATCTATTTTCACTGGGGGGAAAAACCCAACCAAAGCAAGTATGGCAGGAATTGCCAGCTCCAATAGCAACAAGAGGATCTTTTACATCTCAACCCATGCAAACCTTGTGCAGGCAGTTGTATCCCTCTAACTGCATCTTAAACCACAGCTTTCAACTTGCTATGGTACTTTGCTCACTCTGCTATTCTTGCATGACATTTCTTTGAAATTCAAACAACATTCCCTTTTATGAATTAATCAGGTGTGTGGTTACAAATTCTGTTTTAGGCTGATAGCTCTGATTTTCTCAGGTAAGAAAAAGACTTTACATCAACCCAGAGCACCTAACACAATAAAGAATCAATTCCATACATTATCCACCCTGTGTTCTTAAATACTTGAGGGGGGTTTTTACCAGATATGTATCTTGCCACAATACAAGGTTTTAATAAATGGGAAAATACATATTTTGAAGAAACACACCCTGTCTCTGAGACATACAAAGAAAAAGCAAAGCATGTCTAGATTGAAAACAGCTAAAAGGAATAAAGTCAACAAGGACAGTGTTTAAGTAATCAACATTCCCAGATAGGTGATGTCAAAATGGTAATTATCTTTACAGAGCTGCCTGAAAATCTAAAGCAGGAGGAAAATGTCCAAAGAACTGTATTGCACTGCTCTCACCCTGTGAGGGTACAGAGTACATCTGGAAGAACGTGCTCACAAAATGGTGTTCATCTTCCACAGCCCTCCAGAGCTCAATGCAAAGGGTGTAGGTGGTCCAAAGGGACACAATTACAAGTAAAGGAATGAAATTTAACACAGTAACATTTGCAGTGTTTATCAGAAAAAATTCCCCAGCAATGAGACATAGCTGACATAAGAAGTGTCCTTAAGGAATCAATGGGCACTCCATTAAAGGTTATGTTAGATAAAGCAGGCAGTGCTACAACTTGGAAGGAAAAGTTTCCAAATACTCTGATTTCTGCAACAGAGTGAAACGACAGAGACTCTGCTGGGTAGTAGCAAAGTTCAAAAATGCATTTAGGTCTCTGGCTTGTTTAGGTTACCTCTTGGAGAGGAATGCAAAAGAATTAGACTGTATGAAAGCGGCATTATTCAGCAGGTGTTATCTTAGGCACTTTGGAACAATGTTACCCTCTTGTATTTAGAGCTTAGGCCTTATGAATAATTGTTTATATTTTGTAGGCTGTTTGAGGATGCTGCTGCAGTACAGGCTACCAAGAGCAGAGTTTGGGAGGCTGTGGTTCAGTAAGAGAACACAGGACAGGGAGAATAAGGACAGGTACATGAAGATACCCACTGAGCTTTCTAGATCCATGTTGAGGAATATGAAAGCAGTTTGATTTATGAAAACAGACACATAAATATCAGACCCTCACAGTGAAAAGACTGCTTAGGATGCACAGGTTAGGAATCATGGATGGAAAGAATAACCAAATCAGCTTTTTAACTGTTTGTAACATGTTATAGAGAAAGAGAAAAGCCTTCATTGTCAGAGTGAGCAAACACCTAAACCAGGGCCAGAATATATTAGAGACAGTCCTTGCTGCCCAAATGCTGTCCAAATCTTAATAATTAACACTATTGATAGACATCAGTTTTCAATACTAAGACTTTAACACTGCTGCAAGAAACCAATTTTCCAGCTTTTATTTATTCATCAATTTCCATCTTGAGACCACAGAGGTATCTATGCTGACAAGTGAAAAATAGGGGAATCAACAGAGAAACATCTTAAAACAATATCATTGTTGTGCAGCACCACTGTCAGGGGATTATTGCTCTCCTCTCCTCCTGTAATGAGAGGTTTGACCTGTATTGCATGGGCTGAAAAGGGACAAGTGACCCATGTACCAAGAGGCCCAACTCTTTCACCAGCAAGTGGCAATGCATTTTGCATTAGCACTTCTCACGAGGAGACCCTAAGTCCCAGCACCAAGGGGGCTAGGGGAGTGTGAAAAACCTCCAGAATATGCTTTCTCACAGCCTGACAGATAACTTGTCATGAAACCCAAAGGCTGTCATGTTTGGGTTTCCATGTCATCCAGGACTTAATAGCCCATATTATAATTCAAAGGAATGAGTTGCTGCTCACAGGTTACATAGACAATCCTTAAAACTTCTACTGAAAAGTTATTTTTCTTAAGAACACAACTTTGCTCCTTACACAGCCTATTCTCCAAATCCACATAAAATATTGCTCATTCAGGTCTCCCTGGAATAGCAAAGTTCAGCTGGTTTGAAAAACAGAAAAGTAAAAGACCTACTCAGTCAATATTTTCATTCTATGGACTTTACTTTGCAAAAGAGCAGGTAAAGAGAAGAAAGCAGATGAAAACACTTTGAAATAAAAATACTTTTTTAAAAAGGAAAGGGTTAACATGAAGGTGGTTATTTTACCTCTGAACTTCAAGTCCAAGATGCTCTGAGCAAGCAGTGGTTGAGGACAAAGCTAAAGTAGTAGGTTTCTCTTTAAAGAAATGCAGACCAAGTAGCAAAATATAGAATGAAAATTAAAGTGCAAGAAGACAAGAATGCTTAAATTAGCCTGGGAAGTCTATCTATCTAAGTCTTGCCTATATTAGACAGGGCTTGCTGGAAAAGGGAAAACTGTAAAATTACCAGTAAGTTACCCTACTGGAAGCACAACCTTATATTAGGAAAAAGGAGATTTTTGGCTGATGTAGCCCTATAAAGCTCCTTCAAGCAAGTAACCCAAGCAAGAGAAAGGATTCAGCTTCTGCTGAACCATTTGCCTGCACCTGCAGCCTGATGGAGAACAGTATTGACTTTACTGGTAATGGTTAATATCTTGGTATTTAGAACTATATGAATAATGTCAAGGCATTATTGCACAGCCTGGGGAGGCAGTATTGTGTTTCATAGACTACATTTCAAAACAATACAATGTCCTGGGTGGCAGCATCTGATTTCTATACACTCTCCTTAAAAAAAAAGACAGAGA